>PVKS010014631.1:0-48030 GCA_004027875.1 Aplodontia rufa
TTTGTTAGAAGCTGGTGTGATTGTTCAACAAATAAATTTCTGAATAAAAAACTTTTAAAAAAAGATATAAGGAATTTTACATTCTTAATAAAAAAAAGGAAAAGTAAAAAAAAAAAAAAGAAAAGAAAAGCTGGATCTATAAGAAGGGTCCCAAATAGTTAGCTGGGCCTAAAATTCAGGATGGAGGCTGGTGGTGGCCATTTGCTGATTAGGGGACCATATCCTTTCTAGAACTGCAAACTAAACTTTGAGGCTCTTGCCCGGGCATGTCCTTGTATCAACTGCCAGAATAAACAGCCCCTGGAAAGTACTGTTTTGCTCCCCAGACCTGACCAATGAACTATGACCAACTTATCAGGACCGAGTGTTTCCTTCATGCTTGCCCCCTCATTTACACAAGCAGACTGGGGTATGAACCTGGATGGAGATTTATGTAGCCAACCCTTTTCTTTGTTCCTTGGAGCATGCTTTAATTTTGTACCAAAGTCTGACTCTCCCTGGTTTGCAAACTGTTTGTTTTTGAAATAGTTTCTCTTTTCATCTTGGATTTTTCTCCTAGAGAATATTTGTTGATAAAACAAATGGCCAATAAGGCCAGGAAATGACATCAACAGCCTTCAGAAAAATGCAAATCAAACCCACAAGGAGATACCACTTCTTAGGATGGCTAGAATAAAAATGACAGATAATAGTATGTGTTAGAGTGCAGAGATATTGAAACCTTCATATGTTGTTGGTGTGCATATAACACGGTGCAATCATATGGGGAACACTCTGGCAGTTTTTCAAAAAGCTAAATGTGAAATTACCATATAATCTACCAATTCCTCTCTTAGATATATGAGCCAAGAGAAACTAAAATATATTTCCACACAAAAACTTATATATAACTGTTCCTAGAAGCATTATTCCTACTTTTCAACACCTAAAAAGCAGAAATAGCCCAAATGTCCATCAGCTGATGAACACAAAAGTAAAATGGGATATTCATACAGTGGAATATTATTCAACAATAAAAAATATTGACATATACTTCAACATGGATAAACCTCAAAAACATTATTCTAAGTGAAAAAAGCCAATTAGAAAGGACTGTATATTTATGATGTCACTTACATGTGAAGTTCAGAATAGGCAAATACATAGAGATAGAAAATAGATTGCTTCCTAGGGAGAGGGTGGGGGTATTAGGTGATAATTGGGCAAGGTTGTTAATGGGTACAAAGTTTCTTTCAGTGATGAAAATGTCCTAACATTTGATTTGTTGGTGATGACTATACATATCTGCAAATATTCTAAAACTTACTGAATTTTATACTTATTTATTTATTTATTTTTAAAGAGAGGGAAAGAGAGAGAGAGAGAGAAAATCAATTTCATATTTAGTTTTTCATGTGGCCTTTGCTGCTCTGACACTTTGTTGTGTATGTGGTACTGGGTTTGAACTTGGGTCCTCGTGCATGCCAGACAAGCATCACGACTGGTCCAGCCCCAATTTTATACTTTAAGTGGATGAATTATATGGTTAATGAATGGTAGCACAATTGCCTAACATGAAAATGGCCCTGGATTCAAAACCCATTAACAAAAACAAAGCAAAACAAATCAAAAGTAAAATGCAGGGAGACCCTGTCACATCCAAGTAGAATGAATCATTTAAGATCCAGCATGCGGTTTCATATACTTTTTTTTTTTTTTTGTCAAGGCAATTGTAGAAGCATATATTGATAGGAAGTTGCCATAAGATTAGAGCAACTAAAATACAGAGCCAGCCTAAGGAAGAAAACTGTTCTAGAGACTGACCCAGACCTGTTGTCCTAGAGTTAATGAGATAAAATTTTGTGTGTTGGAAAAACATTCAAATTTTAGTTCTGAAAGAGGATTTAGAAATAGTTCATCTAGAGTTTCTCAACCTCTTAGTATTATTGGCATTTTAGGTTGGATAATTCTTTCTTGTGGAGGGCTGTCTTGGCATTGCAGGATGCTACAATGACCTCTCTAGGCGTGACAACCCAAAATGTCTCCAGACATCGCTAAATGCCAAATGTCCCCTGCAACTTCCCCTGATTCACATATCTGTTGAGAACCACTGAGTTAGTTTAATATTTACAAAGCCCAGGCTGCAAAATATAATGGTTCCATAGTTTACTAAGTTTGGAAAACAGTAAGCTAAATAAATCCTCCCTCTCCTGCCTCCCACTTACGTTTTATATCAGTCAAAGCTCAGGAACAGAAAAGTGAGATGACCTTGCTTTGTGTCAGTCCACCAACAAACAGTCTAACAGGTTCTCTGAGCCAAGAGCTTGGGTATTCTCTAGCTTAGACAAATGTTATTTTTTCATTCTTTAGAAACTTAGCCTCCTTCCACTCAATTGGGTATCAACCAAATAAGGCTTTGGGATTGGCTGGCAGATTCTACTAGTAAGGTCCTAGCATGGGATCTTCCAAAAGCTCATCTCCCAGTCTGAGATTTAGACAGTAGAGAGACTGTCAAGGTACAAATGGAACAAGGACTCAAATATAGCAGTGGTCAGAAAGAATTTAACAGTAAGTGTTGGGGGGCTGAAGCGTTCTGGAGCCGACAGTAGGCGGAACGACCCGATTTAGCTGGACGTTCTGCTCGGAAGGGGCCAAGCAGGACGGACGGCGGCCGGGAAAGGAAACTCAGACACACGTGGATGGCGGCTTGAAACTATCCTACTTTATTCTTCCCGCACATCAGTAGATATAGCGAGAATAGGCTACTAAGGAACCAATAGTGAATTGGTAAGCTAGCTTATTTCAGCCACTGAGGGACTATCATGCTGGTGGCGTCAGGGACTATCATTGACCGGGAAGATGGGAGGAGAAAGACAGAAAGCGGCGCTCCAGCGCAGGCGCGTAGCTCACCTTGCTCAGAGCGTGCGAAATGTGAAGGGGGAGGAGAGAGAAGTATTATGGCATCCAATATGGTGATTTTTCTCTTGCATAGAGCCCTACAAGTAAGCATCTGGAATTTGTGAAAAAGTTATCAGCAATCCTTAAGAACAAAAGGAATGTACTGAAGATATGTTCTGATGTTTATTTAGCTGATGGGGCTTGTACTCAAAGCTCAGATGTATATCTTAAATATGAACCTTAAAAAAACAGGGAACATACTCTATCAAGTGATACTAATTGATTTTTGTTTTTCTTTTTCTGTTTTTTTTTTTAAAGAGAGAGGGACAGTAAGAGAGAGAGAGAGAGAAAGAAAGAGAGAAACAATTTTTATTTAGTTTTTTCGTTGCTCTGAGACTTCGTTGTGTACGTGGGTGCTGGGATTTGAACTTGAGGACTCACACCTGCCAGGCAAGTGCCATAACTGCCGAGCCATCACTCCAGCTCCCTGATTGATCTTTAAATGTAAACATGGGGTGTGGAGCCATGGCTCAGCAGTATTGTGCTTGCCTGGCATGAGAGAGGACCCAGGTTCAAAACCCAGCACCACATTCACAACTATGTGTTGGAGCAATGAAAACCAGATGAAAAACTAAGACCGATTCTTTTTCTGTCTCACTCTCCCTCTCTCTGTGTTTAAAAAAAATAATAAATAAAATATAAACATGGAGGAAATAATATCAATAATAACCAATCAATTTTAAACATTTGGGCAATTGGGGAAAGGGTTCAGGCTGCCAACTGTTGGTTTAGAAACCAAACACAATTTTAAATTTTTTACCACCATGGCATGCGATTTAGAACTAACTATTCTGTCAATTAAACTTAGAATGATAAGTTTGAAGGGCTGTTCTTCACAACAGCTAAATAATACATTGCAGGAGCCAGGCCTCTCTCTAACAATTGTTGGGCTAAAGACAAGAGTATAAATCATGTTCTACATGAACTATAACTAAGGAAAAATTATAAATCAAATTGCTAAGTAAATTATCTTCTATTTGCCTACCTTGATAATTGTTTTATTAAAGACCTGATGACCAAGTTCAAATGTACAATTCTTGGGTTCCTTGGAACTTTGCACCAGAACCTGGAGGCATGTGAGGGCTGGACCCCAACCAGAGGTTGCACCTTCTCCGGCCATCCTGGCTGACTGAGAAGGACCTCCCATGCATGCAAGTGACACCCAGTGCTCTGTGTGCTTCTGCACATAGGGATATCCTGGGCCACCACTCAGGCTGTTTACACATACTAGTATCCTGGTTTTCCCTGAGTAAGGTGGGTTTGAGGATGAAATCTAGGCAGGATCTGGAAGTAGTCATGGGACATTGGAGCAAGGAATTCTGAGTAGTCCAAGACATTGTGGGTGTGGCCTAGCAGAAACTAAGTGGTTCTAAGTGGGCATATTCCCTTGGCCCCAGTCTCCTCCCACTGTGGTAAGAAGCACAGCCAGGAAGGGTCAGAGCAGGGCACTCCAACAGCCTAAAGGCAGTACCAGCAGGAGCCCCACATTCCAGAATGTGGTAATTAGCACAAGACACGCAATCCTGGCACATACATGGGGCCTGCTGCAGCAAAAGGAGGGAGGCCAGGGCGACTTGTCCAGGCAGGGATGATGGAACACACCTTGCTTGCCCAGGAGCGGTCACAGAAGTTTATCAATTCTTGGCAAAGCAGATCAACTCCACCTGGGAGAGTCTGCCCAGAGTGCTGGTTTAGCTAATGATTTAAAGGAGCACTCACCGCTTCACTTTATGGAGAAAAAACCCTGGAAGATTCTGGTCCTGTTTTTATCAGGGCCACTGAACTTTCTATTTGTCTCCTTCTCCTTTTTTTTTTTTAACAGAGAAAAGGGAGAGAGAGAGACAGAGAGACAGAGAGACAAAGAAAAAGAGAGAGAGAAAAAAGAGAGGGAGAGAGAATCAGTTTTATTTATTTTTTCATCTGGTTTTTGTTTTTCTGACACTTAGTTGTGTATTATGTAGTGCTGGGGTTTGAACCTGGGTCCTTGTGCATGCCAGGCTAGCACTGCAGCCACTGAGCTGCTGCTCCAGACCCCTGTTCCCTTCTTTATGGCCCCTGCTCCTTCACCCTCCACCCTTCTCACAGTGCCAAGGACCATCTGTCCTTGCTTGCCTTCCTCTCAGCCTCTTAACCCATACTGATGATTTTAGCACTAGTCCTGATAGGTGCCCTCATTCCCTTGGTCCTTCTTTCATTCCTATCTTTCTAGTCAACATCATTGAATTAAGTCCATTATGGATTTTCTGTTTTTGCTTCCAAGCTGAAGATATTGCTGGAGGAAATTAAAAAATCTGATCCTAGTCAGTACTTGCTGAGTGCCTTTGGTAGTACCAAGCAATTCTGATTTTTCAAAATTGCATTCCTATCACATTCCCCACCATTCTTTTTCTAAACCTTTCCTATTTCCCTCTAGCCCCAATTCCACTTCTACATGTAACTTTCTCCCCTTGGAAGAAATCAAGATTCTCCAACATCACCCTCCTATTCCTTCTTCTTCTCTACTAAGAAATTCTTTTTTTTTTTTTTTAAGGGAGAAGGACAGTGAGAGAGAGAGAATCAATTTTTTTTTTTTTTAAAGAGAGAAGGACAGTGAGTGAGAGAGAGAGAGACAGAGAGAGCCAATTTTTATTGAGTTTTTCACATGGCTTTTGTTGCTGTGACACTTAGTTGTGTACATGGGTTGCTGGGGTTTGAACCCGTGTACTCGCGCATGCCAGGCAAGCGCCGTAACCACTGAGCCACTGCTCCAGCCCCGAGAATCAATTTTTTTAATTGAGTTTTTCACATAGCTTTCATTCCTCTGACACTTAGCTGTGTATGGGGGTGCTGGGGTTTGAACCTGTGTAATTGCATATGCTGGGCAAGCGCCATAACCGCTGAGCCACTGCTCCAGCCCCTACTAAGAAATTCTTAAGGGTGACACCTCTTCTTCTCTTGTCTCATTTCAGAGGAAAACAGGAACCTTATCCTTCTTGGGGGGTTATTTTCCTCTTGGGTCCTAGATTCCGTGGGCTCCTATTCTCTTGAGTTGTGAACAGGCCCTTCTCTGCTCTGTATCTTTTGTTTCATATTATGCTAGTTTTCTTCCTTAGTTTTCATTACATCAAAGCTTCTCTTCCCTCCTTTTCTCCCTTCCTTGTGCTGGAGATGGAACCCTTATACAGGCTGGGCAAGAGCTCTATCACTGAGGAACACCTCAGCCCAACATCCAGTTTCTTGACTCTGCCCTTCGTTCCCAATCTATTAGCACCACTCTGGCCCACTTTTATCCCTGTTGAGCCTAGATACCATTGTCCATCACTTAAAATATTTTTTTCATGGCATTGTCAAACTCCTTGCCCCTTGAACCTTCTGTCCCATCTTCTTCTTCTTTTTTAAAGAGAGACAGAGAAAGAGAGAAACAACTTTATTTAGTTTTTCACATGGCCTTTGTTGCTCCAACACTTAGTTGTGTACGTAGGGCTGGGGTTTGAACCCAGGCCCTCGTGCTTACCAGGCAAGCGCCGAAACTGCTGAGCCACCGCTCCAGCCCCTGTCCCATCTTCTTAACAAATCTCAAATCTTGAATCAATCCACCACCCATTTTCTCAGCTCTTACTATTAGCATTCCAAGTTATTATAGAAAAATCACATGATTGTATAGATGAATGCCCATACCAATTTTGGTCTCTAACCCCAGACCCTTAGGAGGTAATAATCCTTATATGTATCTTCCTTGCTACTTCCCTTGGTAATAATTCTAATCCTATGACTCTTTCAGTCTCTACACCTTTCCCCATCTTCCAACTATCATCCTTCTTTTTTCCCCATTCCTTCTTTCTTCCTTCTTCCCTCCCGTCTCTTTCTTTCTCTTGCCATTTGCCAAAATCTGAGATGAACCCTAAAATCCTCTTTCCTTTCTCTTCAATCCTCCTAAACTTCTCCTAATCCCAGTCTCTTCTCTTCATTATGCCATTTTTAAAATTCAATCTCCCCATTTCTGTCTAGCCTCATTCAGTTTTCTCCTAAATGGTACTACCTGATACTAGCCTCATCTCTTTCCAAGTCATCCTTCAGAGTTCTCTCAGGGTGATATTTGCTTAGGGAAAGGAAGTAGAGACCAAATTGGAGGCGGGGAAGCAAAAGGAAGGGAAAGTCAAAAGGAAAACCCAACATCTAAAATCCCCATCATAGAGGTGAATACAAATGTGTGCCATTTAAACCATCATTCTCTTCATGAAATCTTCAGCCACCTACCTCTGCTTTGTGAAGTTGACTTGCTTTGGGGAAAACTATAAAGTATTGAGTCCTTCTACAAGGTAATAAGAGTGCACCTAAAGCTGGCTAATACCTAGCTTGCCCAATGTATTTTTCATTCATTTATTTAATTTTTATTTAACACATATTTCTTGTGTACCTATCAGGTGTCAGCCACATGCTAGGTGCTAGAGGGTAAACACTGATCAAAACAGAGTCCTACCTTAAAAGCATTTGAAGTCCAATGAGAGAAAAAATAAAAAATGCTTTAAATATGAAAAGTAGCATGATGTGAGAAGATTATGGGAACATATTTTGGGGCACATTTTATCAGAGGTTAGAAGGAGATCCTGGAAGACTTCCTGAGGAGAAGGCATTTAATCTGAGATTAGAGGAACGTGTAGGAATTAGCCAGATGTAGGGAAGAGTTGGAGAGAATCATCTAGGAATGTGAGAAAGTCCAGAGGCAAGAGGGAGCATGGAACTGAAATAAGAGAGGAGACTGTGGAAATGAAATGGGAGATGTAATCTGTAGACAGATCTTAACTTGTATATCAAGTTTAAAAGTTTAGATTTTATCCTAGGGGCAATGAGAAGCTACAGATGGCTTTAAGAAGGTGTATTTATTACCTGTTTTAGATTTCTGATTTAGAAAGAATACATGCCAGGATGATACAGGATATTAAGGGAGTATCTCTCCTCACTCATCTTTCTCCTCAGGCTCTGGACTACCCACCTGAACCTCACCACCACCCTATGCCCTTACACACTTGTGCACACACATGCTCGCCCATACAGAAATGCACACACTCTACCAGGCTCATTTGTCAGTAGAATGGAAAACATATTAATTATTATGGAGAGAGTCTGTTGTTGAAAGAGATCCAGACTCTGCATTGCAAAACTTAAAACCTTGAACTCAGAGATGAAACCAGTGAGAGGAAAATAATTTGCACAAATGCATAAATGTGAATTGGATTTTCCCTCTGCTGTGAGGGGGAAGAAACGGCCTGCTGCAGAAGAGGATGTGCTGAGCAAAAGGATGGGGTGTCCCTGGATTGCTTGCTAGGCTTTCAGGAAATGTCTATCTCTCTAAGAGATGAAGCTAAAGCACCTGGGACCCATACATGTTCCCAACCAGCCCATCTTCTCTTATCAGAACCAGCAGAATCCAGTATCCTAGAGGACACACTGGGTCCTGCTGTGTTGAGAGGACAGACAACAATGGCATTAGCAGCTTACACTAGCATTTGAACCACCCCAGATGAGCCCTTACTCTGCAATCACAATATCCAGTCAATCATACATGGATCTCCATTTTTCCCCCACTTCCCTTGGGCAGTCAGCCCCAGGAACCCCAAGATAAACAGGCAAGAAAGGAAAAGAAGGGGTTAAGGATTGTGGCTCAGCAGCAGAGTACTTGCCTAGCATGTACAAGGCTCTGGGTTCCATCCTTAGCACTATTGGGGGAGGGGAGGAAAGGAAAGAAGAAGGTCTTAAATTGAATTCCAAACTGAAATATTTATGCAATCTCAGTTGATAGACAAATCACAGAATTCACTTGAGAAAAATCTAGATTAAGTTGTCTGCCAGGAAGAAAGCTGGAGGTTTGGATTCAGAAATCACATTTTCTGCAGGAAGGAAAGTTTATTTTTGCATAATTGAGTGTTTATGGACTCTTATCCATGAAATTCCTTATGCATTACAATCTCATGGCTATTGTGTGGAGAATGGTTAGAAATGATGGCTGGAAACTGGAAATGGGTTTACGGTGATGGAGACAGAGGGGAAGAGGATAAGCAACAGGGTTGGAGAGGTATTTAGGTGACAGGATCAAGAGATTTTGGTGATGCAATTCGATGAAGAGAAAGTAGTTAAGGATGATACACAAATTTCTGGCTGTAGCAGTGTCCATATTAGTGTTCACCACTTATAGGAGAGATTCAGGAGGAATGTTTTTGAAAAGGAAATGAGTTCTTTTTAAGATAGCTGCGGAGATAATAGGGTCCGAAGCTCAAGGAAGGGTCAGGGTTGGTGAGAGATATCTGGCTGCAAATAGATGGTGCCCCTAGTAACCAGTCATTTCATTAGTATACAAAAGACACTTTTTAAAAAGAGACAGGGACACACACACACACACACACACACACAATCAGTTGTATTTAGTTTATCATTTGACTTTCTTTGCTCCCACAACTTTCTTGTGTACGAGGTGCTGGGATTTGAACCTGCGTCCCTGCGCATGTGAGGCAAGCGCCAAAACTGCTAAGCCACAGCTCCAGCCCCCCAACAACACTTTTAAACTCTGGAGTCTTTAAGGGTTTTGAGAATTTATGTGCCAAGAACTCGGGGTAGAAACCAAATATCTATTTCTTAAAGTATCACCTTATCACAGAGAGGAATGAGAAACTGAGTCAAATATGAGAATGAAAGTTCATAAGAAGATAGCTCGTTGGAAGGGTCCCTCTCTTGAGCACATATCAAGGATAATAATGGTTGAGGGAAGATTTGGACAGGCTTCATAGATACAGGAAATTAATGAGAGGGGGAGAAGGTCAGGTGTCTCAGGATCCACCTTTGTCCCATTCCCCAAATGCAGCCCTGGATGTTGTGCCTCTTGAGAAATAGATGCAGGCAGTGTAGAAGGGCTGGATGATACTCAATATCCCAGCTTCCTTTCTTGCCCCTTATGCTGTACTTTCTCAGTGCCTCTCTGCCTACTCATTTTAGGGCTTGATTTTTGTCTCTAAACTCAAGAGCCAGGAAAAAGCATTCAATAATCTTGGAGCACCAGAAGTTGCTTTGGGAAAGGCAGATCGGCTGATTTACCATAACATTATCCAATTTCAACTAATTATTAAAGGTATTTATTCAAGGAAAGATGTGATTTTTAGAGTAACTTTCTGGAATGATCACTTTCATTTTAAAAAAGGAAAGAAAGGAAAGTGACAGAGAATTTAAAAATTCTCTGATACAAAAAAATTCTCTGATATACTGCAAATTGATGTTTTTCTCAAATATAAACCAAGATCTACTTAGTTTCTTATTTTGGCCTTAGGTTGGTTTATTTACGGACTATATTTTTATTTCCCATGGTGATTTTTTGTTTTACTGTTTAAAAGGCACAGGTCATCACTCATGAATAATTTTGTGTTCTTTGGAGAATTCTGGAGCCCTTGAAATGCCATACATTGTAGGGTACAGCTTCCTTGTTTTTCCCTGTCAGCAGATTTTGTTCAGAACATCTTGTTGGTATATCCCATTTTATTATTTGATGAAGAGATTTAATGAACCACTGAAGGGTAAGGTTTTTTAAAAAAATCCCTGGTGGGGCTCTGATGTAAAATATAAAGGTCTTCTCTCAAGTCTGATCCACTCCTCTCTTGCATTATTTATTCAACCATAAATTGTCCACCTTTAGTGTGTTACCTTCATGCTAACTTCCTAAGCTTCAGTGCAGCATCTGGTGACACAGCGATCACTTTACAGCAGCTTCAAAACATGGGTTGACAAGAGGGTCAGTAAAGAGAATGGTTACAGAACTTAAATTCAATACTTATAGCAAATTGAGTGGCTTAGAGTTTCCTATATCAGATGAACAGTGTAATGATGCAAGTGATCATGCTTATATTGTACAGAATACAACTAGAATGTGAGAGATTAGGGTAAGGGATCAACTCCCTCATTTATTGGTTATTAGTTGTCATTAATTCTTTGCATCCTTATATAACTGATTAAATCTATTTGGGATAAAAGTATCGGCTATTATACATTAAGTTTGGTTTCTTTTCTTCTTTTTTTTCCATGTGGTTTTTATCACTCCAAAAATTCGTTGTGTATGTGGTGCTGGGGTTTGAACCTGTGTCCTCACACATGACAGGCAAGTGCAGTAACTGCTGAGCCACTGCTCCAGCCCCATAACTGTTTTTTAATGAAGAAAGGAGGGATGGAGGGAGGGAAGGGGAGAGAGAGAGAGAAAGAAAGAGGGAGAGAGACAGAATATGAATCGTAGGAGGGCAGTTGATGGCAGTTTGTGTCTACTATAGACAGCCCTGTTATTTTTTCATCTGTGCTGCCATCTAGAGGGACGAATTAAAAACACACAAAATAAACTGGAAGTCCCTAGATAGCATTAGGGGAAAATGAATACTGAATATGTGTTTGTAGAAAACTTTAAGAAACACAGGGAGATTTGGTGGTTATCACATAATGTTTTTCTCCTCTCTCTTTATCCTGCCTACTTACAAAACAAGATTTGGATATCTATTTCTGCTGTTTTATGATACTTCAGGCATTGCTGGGAAGCCATTTCCTGGATTCAAATTTACCTCTTCCGATATGTGCAAAAATCTGTTGTGTAAATTTTCTGGTAGCTTTAAATTCTCATTTTTCTATAACTAAAACATTGCTAGAAAAATGCTCAGATTCCCAGTCTTGTAGGATTTGGAGATGGGATGGGGGCATTTTGTTGTTGTTTTGTGAATTAACAAGAGGAAGAAGTTCTTTCAACACCACGGGAGTGTTCCACAGAACCTACTAGTTCTGCAAGATGTCAACAGATGAAATGTTGGACAAATAAATTTGGGGACTGCTAGGGAAACCAGTGTTAGTTTTCTTTACAGTCTTTAATTTATGAATGTGCACTGTGAAGTTGAAAGAAAGGAAAGGGCTGAGTAAGCTTTACCAAATGTACTTGACCTTAAAACCCTGGGCTTTTCTTTTCATAAGACTAGTGTTTGGAGCATACTTTAGGAGCTATTACAACAGGGGAAGGAAGTTGGCCTGCTGCGAGTACACCAAGCACAAACATACCAGTCCTCCCCCGCCCTGTCTTATTCCTTCTTTCTGTGTCTAAACATTTTCTAAGCTTTGTTTTGGGTTGAGTGGACTGAGGAATTTAGCTACAGTAACTAACAACAGGGATAAGTCCTTATGAGGACATCTTAGAGCGTACTTGCGCAAGCCTACATAGTAGTTAATCACTTAAGGCATCTGGGGGTAAACTCCGGATGTATGAGGCTGCTACTGGCTTATCATGGTGTACTATACTACAGTAAATGTCGCTTCTTTAATAAATAGAAGAATTATCTTCTAAAATTATGATAAAATTGTAGAAAGGGAAATACATAACCTTTATTATCATTATTAAGCACTATGCACACTACATAATTGTATTGCTACACTTTCACATGTATGGCAGCAGTCTCACATAAGGGAGTAATGTGCTGCACTACATTACAACAGTGACAATGTCACAAAGTTTCCAGCTCCATTAAAACCTTATGAGACCACTGGTCACACATGTGGTCTGTCATTGACCTAAACATTGGTGTGTGGCATGTGACTACACTTTTTTTTTCCTAGCAGGACTATAACAGAGGTCGGATTTGTTTGATATTTGCTGCTTCTAGGTAGAACAAAATAAATTTACCTATAGTATAGGTCAGGTTTTCTGTGAGCTTTCAGGTCAAGTAGCATATGGTAAGATGGTCTTTTTACTTAGTACGTATTTAGTGTGCTCTAACTCTATGAAAGGTATGAATGGGAGGGGAGAATGGAGCTGAGTAAAACGTGATCCTTATCTTTGTCTATTATGTAAGTGGGGTGATAAATTTACATACAAATCACTGAAAGATCCCTTATAGAGATAAATAATGATCAGAACAGATTTGTTCATCATAACTGAAATAGGAGAGCTTCGTTTCTATGCAGCAAGGCCACGCTGATCTATGGAAAAAGAAAACAGCCTCACAGGAAGGCTGTTGTAGAACCTTCAACCTATTTTTTTAAAAAAATTAAAATGCCAATGGTCATGAATATTTATCTGTATTAATTCTAGAAAATTATATTCCTGATGAAATGAAGTAAACAATATTAATGTTTCTATTTTGATAACTTTTCTGAATTTTAGAAAAGGAATATATAATATGCTTTTGACTCAAGAAGTAATGTCTCTGTTCAGGTATTAATAAGTGTGATAAAAAATCATCCCTTAGAAGGGAAGCATATTATTTTCATTTTATAGAAGCAACTGGAGCTCAGAGAAGTTAATTAGTCTGACCACTAGCTTGCAAATGGCAGGACTGGGGTTCAAATCCAGTGGTGTCTGATCCCCCCAATCTTTATTATTTGTTCTTCTTAATGTGAGGCAGAGTAATTCTAGAAAAATGATTGAACATTCCCTGATTTTTATAAATTAAAAATGTGACTTTCCAAAGTGAAATAGGAAAAACTGTTTTCCTAGGACTTAGAAAATTATGCATACAAATATAGGAGACAATATGAAAATAGAAACCACAGGATAATCTGTTCTCTTTACCAAACCAAACGGAGAGCTTGGCACAAGCATGACAGATATGTCCTCAATAAAAATTTGGTCACGGTAGTACACATAAATGATGATGTTGGGGAATAGGTGGTGTGTGAACATGAGCACTTTCAAATATCTTACTGCCACTTTTTGTGGTATAATTCATAATTATGAATCTGTAAAAAGGAAATAAGATAAAAGTTAATGCAGGCCAATTCAAAACAAGTTTTCTCTCTCCATGAAATGGTCTGAATCTGGTCAAAGGCAGTTTCAGATTTGCAAACATATTTTCTAATTAAATCTCCACTATTAACTAATCACATTCAAGTAAATTTGTAGGTGTCTGAGAACCTTCCCCTGCATAGTTAGTTGTCTGGTCATTCCTGAACAAATTAATTGCATGAAAATGGATAAAAAATTAGGCTTAAAAGAAAAAGTAGACTTGAAGACAAAGATTAAATATTTTTTATATTTGTTTTCTTAGCATCTGCTTTGTAGTACAAGCATAACACATGTTGAAAAAGAAGGCAGAAGAAAGAAATGGAGAGGGGAAGAAAAAATGAGAGCTATGATCTTAGACTTTAGCCTTTCTCCTTTTTGTTTCTCAGTTTCCTTATCTGGAAGCCAGAGATGTTGACCTAACCAAGCACCAAGAGACTTCTACATTCTACCTAATTGCTGTGGATGAGACTGAGTCCGTTCTTGGGTCTAAAGAAATCTATGCTTCCTGTGTCCACTAGGGGGTACTGTAGTACTAGTGCAGCAGCCTGCGTCCTCCAATTTATCCAGGTCTATCCACTGAGTTTTTCCCCTGAAAAACATTCCTTACTTTTAACTTTCAAATTTAAGTTTATATTACAAAGTCTAAGACAATTCCATAATAGAAATTGAATCAAACTAGGAATGATTAATCTCAATGGATTTATATAGCTTAATAGGGAAATTAGAATCATAGAGCTATTTTCACAGTAAATAGTACCTGTGATTTTGCTTGGGCCAAAAGAAGGGCCTTGAAATTCTTTCAAAGGAAAATAAGGTGGAATAAATTCCAATTGCTGTAACAATAAAAGCATGAACTTAAGAAATGTGTTAAATCTATGTGAAGACATCTACTGAATTACTCAACAGCCAAAAGAAGGCTTAAATAGAGTTATACCATGTTCTTGGATAAGAATTAAATTTTAAATTATTCCCCAAATAAATACATACATATAATATGGTTCCAGTCAAAATCCCGACGGGATGCTCTTGTAAATTTGATAAAAAGAATTCTAAAGTTCATGCGGAAAAATTAAGCTAGAAAAAAAGACACAACCTTTTGAGGAGGTAGAGGATTTGAATCACCCGATTTTAAAATAAATGATAAAGCAGCTAAAATTAAAACAGTGTCATGGTGGCAAAACAAAAACAAAAACAAAAACAAAAAACAGACCAATACAACAGAATAACAAATTCAGAAACAAAACCAAGGTGGTGCCCAAGAAGCGTGCATGCGTGCGTGCATGTGTATTGATTACCCAGCATCCCAGTACTCATCTCAGTGCGGGCACTGAAGGATTCTGATAGTGAATCCAGGAGTGAAGCAAAGGTACAGGGCTCATCAACTTATTTACAGTTAAAAGTGATGGTGGTAATAATACTGGAGAAGAGAAAGTCTGGAGGAGCATTCTACGTAAGACTCTTCCTAGAATAGCTCTTGGCCATGTTCTCAGAGCGTTCTAACTAGACTTTCATGGTTGTCCTTGGTTCAATTTTCTATTACTAACCTCCTTTGGCTCCTGTTTCCTGGCCTGTTTTTAAAATGTTCTCATAGATTTTGTAAGAAGTCTCCAACAAATTCCTTTCTGTTTAAACTATCTAGAATTATTTAATAATGTTTGCAACTAGGAATCCTGACTTGTGCAGAAACTGGTACTGGGGGGAATCAGTTACAAACAGACTCGTAGGAAAATAGAAGAAGCTGGTTATCCAGACTCTTTATTATTAAAGATAATAAGAACCAATTAACATTCATAGATAGGACTCTGGAAGCCCATGCCAGTAGTAGTGAGAGAGCTAACAAAATTAATACCCTTGAACCTTAGGCTGAGATGGGCATTGAAGACAAGATTGTAGGGATACCTAATGGTGGTTTTCATAGAACAGTATGGAGGGTGTGAGAAATTTAAGAGCTGGGTGCTAAGCTTAGCTACTTCAGTTGAGAGACGGATAAATGAAAACCTCTAGATTCTCATTTTAAAACATGAACTGAAACCCAAAGTGTGAATCTGTTATAAGAAACTGTTACAGCTTCCAGGACCGAGAAAGCTATAAACCGATTATTTGTTCTTGTTGATTGCTGATTTGCAAATTAGTTGAATTTACCTCCTCATCCTGGTATTGAATGAACATATTTAAGATGTGGATACATAAAGAAGTAGGATCTCTAAAATTAAAATGCAATACAGGGGAGAATTTGGAAAACTCAGAGAACTCTTGCCTCAGAATTGTGAGCCTTCTTGGCAGCTAAAACATTTGCTTATGAGGTTATTTCTCCTTTTCTTAAAGTTACTAAACACTCCATAGTTTGAAGGGGTGACCTTAAAAGAGAAAGTTGATTCTCTTATGCCCTACTTTCACTCCACTCTTTGTCCATATCTACAAATAGAGTCAACTTTTAGTGTGATTCAAGAGCTTATCACAAGGGTTGGAAGTGCAGTTCAGTGGTAGAACGCTTGCCCAGCATGTGTGAAGCCCTGAGTTTAATATCCAGCACCATCAAAAAAAAAAAAAAAAAAGTAATTACAAAGTGAAATTCAGAAAGATATGGCTCTAGCTACAAAGGAATTGAAGGCTTTGTTAATGTGTGGGATATGGGTTAAAACAGATTTTAAGAAAGCTGAATGGGGGTTGGTGATTTAGCTCAGTGGCAGAGCACTTGCCTAGCATGTGCAAGGCCCCGAGTTTGGTCCTCAGCCCTGAAAAAAAAAAAAGAATGCTGAATGAAGACAAGGAGAACATAATTTAAGTCTGGAAAGAACATACTAACAGGGTTTATGAGAGATTCTAGATTACTTGTTGAGCTTGAGAAGTTGGTAATCATTCTGTTTGTTCTACTAATGGTTGATTAAAATCTAGACTCAATGATTATTCATGCAAAATGAAATTGAGATGCAAATTTCTCAGTAAACTGTAAAAGAAGAAAATTTTAAATTTCAGGAGACAAAAAGCAGGAGTAGATTTATATCTGACCTACCTACCTTCCTCAACTGTATCTTGCAAGAAAGAATCAGAAGACACTTGACAAATCTATAAGGTAAAGGTTTGAAAAGTGCTTTGGAGGATGTTCTTTGTAGACCAGGAATGAGGGTAAAGGAGATTATAGTTGAATTTAGATACTGAATTTCATGGGGATGGGAGAATCCCATAATGGTGTGATCTAAGTAGCAGTATTTGACACTTGCAAGTGGCTAGCTTGAAAGGTAGGAAGGTCAGTGTGAACAACAGAATACTCTGACCCATAGATTATTGAGAGGTGTTATGGTTTGGACCTGGAATGTCCCCTAAAAGATCACGTGTTGAAGGCTTGGTCCCCAAAGTGGCAATGTTCAGAGGTGGGACTTTGAAGTGACTGAATCATGAGGACTCTGAGCTCATCTGTAGATTAATCCACTGATAGCTGAATGGACTCCTAGAGATGGTGAAAAGTGTAGGCAGCTGGGGCGTAGTTGAAGGAAGTAGGTCACTGAGGGTATGCCCTTGGGGAACTACATCTTATCCAGGCCTCTCCTTTCTCTCTTTGCTTCTCGGCTGTAATGTACTGAGCAGCTTTCCCCTACCACACTCTTCTATCTGTTTTACTTCAGGCCTAAAGCAATGGAGACAATCAACCATGAACTGAAAACTCTGAAACTGTGAGCCAAAATAAACTGCTTCTCCTTTAAGTTATGTTAGGTGTTTTAATCAGCGATGATAAGCTGAGTAACACAGGTGATCATGAAGCCCTAGAACCAAAATAAATGGGAGCCCTCTAGTGGTCCTACTTGATTTATGTAACAAACAAACAAACTTTAAGTTTGAAAAGAG
Source organism: Aplodontia rufa (assembly GCA_004027875.1). NCBI lineage: Eukaryota > Metazoa > Chordata > Mammalia > Rodentia > Aplodontiidae > Aplodontia > Aplodontia rufa. The sequence continues at coordinate 17,549 of PVKS010014631.1, forward strand.
AGGCGTTATCCAATTCCCAGTTATGAATCTATTCTCAGAAACAGTTTAAAGAAATCTGGATACCATTGAGGAAGAGCCTACTTGACATTTCCTCCTGACATGGCCATTTATTAGGATAATTGTGAACACTAAGAAGGCACACATAGTTTGCTTTCCTCTGGTTCGCTTTAATTTCTTGCCACAGTATGATATCCCTTTTCAGACTCTTGGGCAACAATTAGGACCGTGAAAAGCACCTTATTTCTTTATTTTACAAGATCAAACATTGAATCACAGTATTGTTAATACATGCAGATGGAAACAAAGGGTTAAATTAGTAAATATTTTTGAAATCTTGAAAAAAAAAAAACACATGAAAGCAATAGAGAAGAAAAATTTCAAGGATCCAGTAGTGCACAGAATATGTTTGGCATGATTCTACAGTGAGAGATAAACCGTAGTACCTAAGCTTTTTATGAACACAGAGAGGCACTATTTTAGTGGGACTCTTTGGATTTTGGAGACTCTCTACTAGGTTTCCATGGAATACCTAAAAGTGGGACACCAAGTGACTTTATAATCCTAATTGCCCATTATGATCTAGGAGTTAATTGAGACTTCTAACTCAGTTGAAGAAGGGAATATAGATTGAGACCTAGACAGATGTTTAATGGGCACATTGCTTAGATTCTCCTGCTGCCTACGCCTATCTTGTTCTCCAGCTTACATATGAATGCCTTATTAGGTATTTGCTATGACCAACTGACTTGGGAAGGAAAAAATGAGAATCCTGGCTTACCAATACTCCTTTCCTAGCTCATAGTTTATTACTTTAGTATTTAGAGATTACCCAGAAATTCAGAAAGATCAGGGAAAAGGATAGTCCTCACAATAGGCAGAACTTGAAACAATATTGTTTGTTTTGCTGGGGATTAGTAGTGTTTAACACTTTGGTAATTTTAGTAGAGATGTGGAAGGGGTAATATTGATGAAAAGGCTTTTAAGAAAAAGGTATGTGTAAGGACCTCTAAGAATAGGCCAGAAGATGCAAACATTATATCTCATTTTATCATTGAAAGAGAAAGCAGAGATGATTAAATTCCCTGGTTATGTTGTTTAAACTTTTAATTAGTTTTGGAATTTACACTGAAGATTAATTAAATCAAACAAACTTGAACCTTCAGTGGTTGTATTTGACCATGTGTGTGTGGTGTGTATGTGTGTGTGTGTATGTGTGTGTGTGTGTGTGTGTGTGTGTGTGTGTGTGAGAGAGAGAGAGAGAGAGAGAGAGAAAGAGAGTAATCCCACATATTTTCCTTTTGCATTGTTTCTTATAAAAACTTAGGTTCCCCAGAGTATGGTTTGAAAGTCAATGATCTAGTTCAACCTCATTTTAGAAAATATCCAAAGAATTGATTTGATTGGTCTCAGGCTATACTGTTAGTGGCATAGCCAGAAAACCCCAAATTTGTGTCTTAAGCTAGTGCTTTCTCCAAAATAGCACATTACTACTATAATTGGAATAAGTTTGATTTAATAGCAACCCTACTCTTCCTTATTTTCTAATCCATAACTCATCGCAACAGAAAAGTACCACCATTTTCCATTTTTCCAAACATGGTAAGCTGAATGCCACTTCAAATAAAAAAAAAAGGATTCAATATTTGAATGTATATTTATAATATGCATCATATAACCTTTCCCTCTCATATTTGGAGTGATTTTCCACCTATGTGACAAACACTGTACTAAGCATATTGTACCCATTTTCTAATTTAAGGGACAGGTAGCTTAAGTCTTTGAAAGATGCTGTTGTCTCCATCTGTGAGACTTCTCTTATTTAAGGTCGCTCCATCTAGTATACTAGCCAGTAGCCCAATGTGACTATTGAGCACTTAAACTCTAGCCAGTCTGAACTCTGCAGTAGCCCCATCCTGGGAGTGCATAATACTTCCCATTCCATTGTACCTTATACTGTGAGAAGGGAAGCTGAGAGTTATTTCAACTAGCTTCAGTTTTAGGCATCTCCAACTGGCATTGTGGTGAAGAACACATAAAGAGAGAGGGGTTAACAACCCCCAATCATTGCTTTCCCTCTCTCTCTCTCTCTCTCTCTTTCTCTCTCTCAAAACATAGCCCAAGAAGAAACATAAAGAAGAACAAGTTGGGCATAGGCGGTGACCAGCCATTCTTACTGACAATTTTGACCACCTCAGTGGAGATGATTCTTTCATTTATCATTAAGAGTCTTCTTTTTTTATGTTCTTGCTGTGATAATTAGTCCATGGACATACTGCTGTTTCTCCCTTTTCTGAAAGGTTCTGGGAAGCTACAGAGACATTACAAGATCACAAGGTACAGACTTGCTGCTGAACTAAACTCAGCCAAAGGAGGTACACATTGTGCCACATACGGTGATACTCAAACTTCAGCTATATTTTAATACAAAGAATAGAAGAGACAAAACCCCAAACAACAACTAGGCCCCAAGTAGGAATTGTGAGGGGAGGCCCTCAGGTCTTACTAACAGATGACTACTCCTAAAGCAAAAACAGAGAATTAACATAATGACCGTGAATACCACATCTATGAGGGGATCTCCATCTCGATCATGTTAGACACTTTGGCACAAGAAAATCATGTCCTAAAAGGCCCACATATAATAATGAAAGAGAAATACATTCCAGCAGATGCATAACACCTAACCCAGGAATACAAGAAATATGAAAAAAAAAAACCAAGGTAACATGGCACCTCTAAAGTTCATAATTTATCAGGACCTGACTCTAAAAGTATAAAAATGGATAAAATATCAGACAAGAATGATTATTAAAATGATCAATGAATTCCAAGAAAACACACACACACACAAAGACACAAACAACCAAATGAATTAAGGAAGTCATCACAGGATATGGATAAGAAATTCAATAAGTCAGAATAGACTCTGCTGAAGACAGAATCTCACAGCTGGAAGACAAACTGGTGAGCCTTGAATATCAGGACAATATTCCATACAAGAGAAATAAAAAATAAACTCCAGAGCTCACAAGTGAACAAATCTCACTTGAAGAGTAGCTAAGAAAATGAGAAACGGGACCAATTTAAACATTCAAAATAAATCAAAATGGCAGGAATTAATAAACTTTTCTCTATAATAACGTTGAATATCAATGATCTCAACTCTCCCATAGGCTGGGGGCTGGAGCAGTTAGAGAACTTGCCTGGCATGTGCAAGGTCCTGGGTTCAAACCCCAGCACCACATACACAACTAAGTGTCAGGGAAACAAAGCCCAGATGAAAAAATAAATAAATTGATTTTAAAAAATAAATAAAAGCCATAGGCTGGCAGAATGGATTAAAAAACAAGACCCAACTACATATTGTTGCAAGAGACTCAGCTTACAGGCAGACAGTCATAGGTTGAAAGTGAAAGGATAGAACTTGATATACCATACAAATGGAGTCTGAAAATAAGCAGGAGTAGCTACTGTAGCTACTCTCATATCTGACAAAACAGATTTCAAGCCAAAATTAGTCAGAAGATACAAAGACAGTCACTTCATACTGATAAAGGGAACAATCCAAAAGAAAAAGATATTGAGCCCCAATCAATATTGAGCACCAATCATTAGTACACCTAAACACAAAAAGAGACACTACTTGAATTAAAGTCTCACAGAGACCCCAGTACAATAATACTGAGTGATTTTAACATACATTTCTCACCAATTGATAGGTCATCCAGACATGAACTCAGTAAAGATTCTTTAGATCTGAAAAAATATTACAAATAAAATGACTTAACAGACATCTATAGAATGTTTCATCCAACAACAGCTGAAAACACTTATCAGTGGCTCATGGGACCTTTTCCAAAATAGACCATATTTTAGGACACAAAGCAAGTCTTAGAAAATACAAAATATTATATAATTTCTTGCATCTTATCATTTCATAATTAAATAAATTTATAAATCAATACCAAAAAGTCATACAGAAACTACATAAACACATGGAGATTGAATAATACACTTTTGAATGATTAATGGGTGAGAGAGGAAATCAGGGGAGAAATTTAAAAATTCTTTGAATCAAACAAGAATATTGATACAACATACCAGAAATTCTGGTACATTATGAAGTCATTTCTAAGAGGAAAGTTTATCAGTGCCTACATAAAAAAATCAGAAAGATTCCAGATAAACAACCTAATGATGCATCTTGAGGCCTTTAATAAAAAACAAACAATTCCAAAATCAGTAGAAAAGAAGGAAATAATTAAGATCAGAGCCAAAATCAATGCAATTGAGAATAAAAAATAATATAAAGGAACAGTGGAACAAAGAGTTGGTTCTCTGAAAAGATAAATAAGACTGATAAGCCATTAGCCAAACTATTCAAAACAAAAAGAGAGAAGAACCACACTCATAAAAGGAGAGATCAGATCTTTAAAGAAGAACTAATGCCAATGCTCCTCAAATTATTCCATGAAATAGAAATGAATGGAATACTTCCAAATTAATTTATGAAGCTGGTATCACTCTCATACCAAAACCAGATAAGGACACCTCAAGGAAAGAAAACTACACGCCAAAATCCCTAATGACCTTAGATGCAAAAATCCTTAATACAATATTAGCAACTCATATTCAACAATATATTAAGATGATTTTACATCATGACCAAGTTGATTTTTATCCCAGGGAAGTAAGGATGCTTTAACATACACCAACCAATAAATGTAATTCATCATACAATAATGATACATGCATACCCATGTTTATAACAGCAAAATTCACAATAGCCAAACTATGGAACTAGTCTAGGTGTTCATCAATGGATGAATGAATATATATCACTATATATATATATATATATGTATATATATATATATATCAAGGAGTTCTATTCAGCCATAAAGAAGAATAAAATTATGTCATTTGAAGGAAAATGGATGAAAATTGAGAGCATTGTGTTAAGCAAAATAAACCAAAGTCAAGAGCTGTTATGCTTACTCTTTTTTTTTAATTTTTATTTTTAAACAACCATACAAATTTTTAACAAAATAATATAAAATGTATATAGTTTCTGGATACTAGATTTACCCCCAGGAGTGCCCCCCCAATTTCCCACCCATAACCCTCCCTTCCCTTACCCACAATATCTCTAAAAAATTATGCTTATAAAAAGGAAAAATAGGTGATCTCATGAAAATTGAAGGGAGATCAGTAGAGTAGAGGTAAGAGACTTGGAGAAGGGAGAAAGAAAGGAAAAGGGGAAATGCTGGGGAATTATTGACCAAATTATATTGTTATGTTGTGTGCATGTATGAACATGTAACAAGTTCCAATGTTATGTTTGACTATAATGCACCAAGAATAATGTGGAAAAAATATAAAATGCATACACAATTTTGAAGACTTAGTAAAACAAACTAGTGTACCATATTTCATTTAGTAACTTTTTATGTTGTTTACATGTTAAAATGCTAACATTTGGGGAAATTTTGATTAAATAAAGTCTACTGTTAAAATTAATTTCACACCATAGATATATGGTCTGGGGAGGGGAGAAGCATGTGAGAGGCAGGAGGGAGGGAGGAGAGAGTGGGATCTGGCGGGGGAATCAGCAATGTAGTTTACTCTTTATTCACCCAAGAAGCCAAATAATACTTGTGCAATAGTTTAATTCTGAATAAAATAAATAAATTTAAGAAAATAAAAGAAGCCTGTCTGAGAAGGCCACCTACTGTATTAATCCAATTGTATGACACTCTGGAGACAATAAAAAGACCAGTAATTAGAAGGGGTTAGGGTGATGGAGGGAGGGACAGGAAAATAACAAAGGCTATTTAGGGCAGTGAAACTACTCTGTATGTCATTATAATAGTGGATATATGTCATCACATATTTTTGTAAACCCATAGAACCCACACCAAGATAGAAATTTCTGGTAAATTATGGACACTGTGTAATAGTGATATATCAATGTAGGTTCATCACTTGTAACAAATGTACCACTCTGGTGGGGATGTTGATAATGGGATAGACACAGGGTATATCAGAAATCTCTATATCTATCTTTTAATTTTGTTATGAATCTAAAACTGCTCTAAAAATAGTCTTTAAAATATCTATTAAAATTAATTTCACACTTTTTTTTTAAAGAGAGAGAAAGAGAGGAAATCAATTTTAGTTTTTCATCTGGCCTTCCTTTCTCCCACATTTAGTTGTGTACGTGGTGGTGGGGTTCAAATCTGGGTCCTTTTGATGCCAGGCATGCACTTTAACCGCTGCTAAGCCACTGCTCTAGCGGTGATTCTTTTTACATTTAAAAATGTGACTATTAGAAAACTTTAAGTTACACATACAGCTTGCTTTAAATTTTCTTTGATCAGTGCTGATGTAAGGGCTTTATCAGAGGAATGGAAACCAGACCAAGCAGAATTTGGTCAATGCTTCCTGTAACTTGTAAGTATCAGAAATATAAAGATGTTAATTTCTGGAGCTGTGGCTATAGCTTAGTTAGTGGTGGAACTCATGCTGGGTTCAATCTTCAGCACCAAAGACAAAAACACAGTAAGACACAAATAAGCAAACAAAATGATTGACAGTTTCTTCACAAGTATGTGATTTGCTGAGATTTCATTTTTTTTTTTAAAGAGAGAGGGACAGTGAGAGAGAGAAAGAGAGAGGGAATCAATTTTATTTAGTTTTTCATGGATTTTTGTTGCTCGGACACTTCATTGTGTATGTGGTGGTGGGGTTTGAACCGCATACTTGTGCATGCAAGGCAAGCATGGTAACCACTGAGCCACCGCTCCAGTCCTGAGCTTTCACTTTTGGCAAAACCAACATCTGCACACACGAATTTCACACTTGGCAAAAAATGTTGCAATGATAGTGAGCTCATTCCAGGGATAAGGACTGTGTCTAGTTCTGCTTTTAACAAAGAATATGTTACCTTGATGACATGTTATGGTTTGAATGTGAGGTTCCCCTCCAAATCTCACTTATGACAATGCAGTAAGACTCAGAGGTTAAATGATTGGGTTATGAGAGACTTAGCTCAATCAGTGAGTTAATTCCCTGATAAGGATTAATTGGCATCTGTAGGCCGGTAGGGAGTGGCTGGAGGAGGTGGGTCACTGGGGTGTGCCTTTGGTGTATATATTTTGTATCTGGTGTGGAGACTGTCTCAGTGCTCCCTGGAGCATGCCTTCTTCCATGATCTCCTGCCTCACTTCCAGCCCCAAGGAACAGAGATGGTCTTCCATGGACTTAAATCTCTGAAACCGTGAACCCCCAAATAAACTTTTCCTCCTAAAATTGTTCCTGTAGGTCTTTCAGACACAGCAATGAAAAAGTTGACAACATGGCATCTGTTAATTCTATTTTAGAAATCTAATTGAAAAGAGCTCATTGTTGAGTTCCTCAGGGAAGGTATAAACGGGTCTTCTAGTAAGTTCTTTTTGACACAGAAACATGCTCTTTGAAAACGTGAGCCTCATATCGATGTATTATCTTTATCTTTTTCTTTTACATTTTTTAATTTTTATTGTGTTATTGGCGGTTAAACCCAGGGCCTCTGCATGCTAAGCAGGCAGTCTCTCACTGAGCTACGTCTCCAGCTCCACCTTCCTTTTTTTTTTGCCTTACCATCCTCCTGCCTCAATCTCTAGAGTAACTGGGATTACAGGAGTGCACCACCATGCCAAGCACCTTACCATAAAATTTTAATTCCTCTACCTCTAAGCATGAAGGTATAGGAAGGCAGAATAGATAATAATGATATTCTCTATAGGTGATAAACAAAATTTTAGGTTGACTACAATTACTTTTAGTTATACCAATGAATTACTAGACCAGTGTGACAATACATACCAGCATGACAAAATCACACTTAATGCCTTATCAGAGACCAAGTAGGAATGCTAAATTTCTAGAATTTAACAATTTCTTTGGCATCCTAGCTTGCTGGGGATTCCAACAAAGTAAAAACTGCTGAGGTATAATCATATTATAGCTGTCTTTAAAATGCCAGAGAATATGAGTACTACATAAGGACAACATACCTGCTAAAATATACTGTAAGGTGATGCGGCTCAGTTAGGTTAGTGTCTTCTCAAATCTATGTTAACGGCTTTCCCATCTGTTCACAACTCTGCTACACTTCCCCACTTTCCTTCCCTGTGTCCAAGGGCTCATTTAGTAGCACTAGCTCTGCCTTTGAAGCCTCTCTCAATTCCTTCTGTCTCTGAACCATTTTTAGGGTACTTTCCTAGGTAAGTCCCTAATCAACTCTGCCTTGAATACCTGGAATAATCCTTAAGCGATTAGGTTTCCAGGATTAAAATCTATTGAACCCACTTCCATTTTTTCCCATTTTATTGAAGTTCTGAATTGCAAAGAATTATCTATTTAAACATGCTAAAGATCTAAGCATATCATTCCCTTCCTTGGACACTTTCCAAACGGATCCCCACTGTTTACAGGACAAAGTTCAAACTTCGTTCGTAATATGATATTTAAGTTCCTGGATACTCTAATCTTAATTTATCTTCACATATTTATCTCCTGCTTCTCCCAACATCTTCTACACTATAAATAACCAAGTTAAAAATAAAATCACACATATAAAAATCTATCAATATTTTGAATTTTTAAAATAATAATAGCAGACAGACGGAAGGAGGAAGAGAGGGAAAGGGAAACACTAGAGGATGATATTGACCAAATTATATTGTGTGCATGTATGAACATATAACAACAAATTCCACTAATGTGTATAATTATAATGCATCAATAAAAATATGGACAAAAACAATAGTGGGGAAATTGAAAGGACTTGTGTATAGTAAAATAAAATGGAGATTATTCAAATCCAAATCTATTACTAATGGAAAATTTATTCTGTGTAATTTCTGTTATTAATTTCTTTTATTAATAAAATTTCTATTATTAATGAATCTTTTATAAAAAGCAACAGAAACCTTATTTAAATTCATATTGCCCAAATTAGAAATTATTGACTTATGAATTCCAAGAAAAGTTAAAAATCCAACTCAAGTTGGACCTCAGGAACAACTGGAGGAACACTGCTGCCAATAGAATTCTCTGTTTCAATTGGCTTGTTTCCTCTCTGCATATCAGCTTCCTCCTCCTCTACTCCCACACATACAAAATTTCCTCATAAAACAGAAAACTTGGACACCAACCACTCTTTTTGTCAGTGTCTTTAACAAACATGTGGCTCCCTCTCTTTCTTTATTGCAATCTGATGAGGGCATCTTACCTTACTGCTTTAGATCAGGTGCCTACCCCTGGACCTACCAAGTGTGAGTAGAGAAGGAAGATCACGTAAGAACAGAAAGGTTCTGTCTATAGTCACGTGGATGGCAGGAGAGGGGATACTGTTCTTAGGAAAGAGCTTTTGGGGAAGGCAATATCACAGACATCTGCTATGATAGATAATTCTCATGAATTTTAGTGATATTAAGTTAAAAGAGCTAAAATTTATGCCAATTATATTTAACTTCAATTATAATTACGAATCATTCCAGGTCTGCTAATACTGACACTTGCTTCACCAAAATAGATTTTAAGGTCTTCTTGGCCTGCAAGTTTGTACCTGCAATTTGTCGCTTATTCTTTTTTTTCTCTCATTTTGGTTTGTTTCAGGTATCTAATTGTATTAGCTCTAAATACGGATAACTTTGTTTCCTAATAGTGATAGCTTATATTTGCTTTGTTGCTTATTTTATTGATAGGAACTTCCAGAATCATAAAGTAATCATTTGTGTGATTGTAGATATATATATACAAATAAAACATGCTAGGATAAGGAAGCAGGAAAAAGATTTCTCAATGGAGTGAGTATACACATTCTGATGGGACTAGACAGGAACTTAAAGGTACTAGGGTTTTAACGATACTATGTGCAGAGTATGGCCTTCCCAGTTTTAAAATTAGATATTATCTTTCCCACCACCCCACAGTCCAATAACTAAAGGATAAGACCATAGTATAGCATGGGACTGTCCATTATGGTAGATTTAAACTTGCTGTTTAATATTTTGAATATCAGTGATACGTTATAAAGAAATCAAATATGGATGAGGTGAGGAAAGCACAGATTAAAAGAGGCTTAAGAAATGTCAGTCAAATACAATGTGAGGACCTTGTTTGGGTTCTAATTTAAATAAACCAAAGAGTGAAAGAAACAGAGCTTCTCCCTCTAGGTTCATGAACTCCAGCCTGAGGAAAAGGTTTAACATTAAGTAAGCGGGTTTCTATACCTTGGGTCATACAGATCAGACCATCCAAAAATCAACCAGTGGTAGAAAACCTAGGAAGCAACTGGCTACAAAAGCCAGAGGAGTGCACTCTCCTGCAGGGAAGAAGGAACCTCATGTTTTCAGGCTTGGTATGATGGCTTTCTGTGAAATTAGCTATTATCAGAAGTCCATCAAATTTACCATTCACAAACTTCCTTTTTAGGGTTTGGTATAAGAAATCTTTCAGGACTTTAAAGCATATCTCTGCTTCCAGAGCACAGCTATTGGTGTTCTGCAGAGGCAAGTGAGGCCTAACTGATTGGCCTTTTTGAAGACACCAAACAAAGTGGGTACTATTAATCCAAACAAGTAACAATTGTGCCAAAGGATATCCAGCTAGCACCATACCTGAAGATGAACTTAAATATCCACTATGATGGGAAACATTTCATTCTAACAATAGCAAAAACCCAGTTTCTTCTTCCTGATACTGGTAGTTCTGAATGTTAGATATTTTTTTCCCCACCACGAGGTCAAATGGTATCTAAATATATGCCTATGAGTGGAAAAATAAGAGAGAGAATTTAGGTATTGGCAGGTTTTCTATCTAAATTTGTGAATTTTTAATGTAAATTCAGTGTAATAAAGCATTGTTTTAAGTCAAAGTGTTTCAGTGAACAAGTTTTATCAGCTCAACTTCATAACAATTATAAGTGAACTTGTTAAATTTTTCTGTACAATGCAGCATTAGGATTTTTTTTTATACCGGGGATTGAAACCATGGGTGCTTTACCACTGAGCATCCCCAACCTTTTTTATTTTTCATTTTTAGACAGGGTCTTACTAAGTTTCTGAAGATTGCCTGGAACTTGTGATCCTTCTGCCTCAGCCTCCAAGTTGTTGAATCTGGATAATAGGCATGTTCCACCTTGCCAGGCTTAGATTTTTAAAAAACATATACATTTTTTATTGATGGCAACTAAATGTTTTTAGTGGCACTTTTATCATAAAGTAGATGGAATCCATTCACTAAATTTTCTGAGTTGTCCTATATGCAAGTATCTATTTTTTTTCTTATGCTTTGAGACAGGATCTTGTTATATTGTCCAGGTTGTCCTCGAACTCCTGTTCCTTCTGCTTCAGCCTCCTAAATCTCTGGGATTACAGTCTTTTACCACTGGTCCACCTACAATTACATATTTTTAACGTCGGTCTTTGGTGCTGTTCCTGTAAATTTGCTAAGAAAAATAGATTAAAACATTAAGGAGAGAGAGAGAGATAATTAGGTGTTGTGATTTGGATGAAAAGTATCCCCCCAGAGTTCAGGTGAGATAATCCAGGAAGGCTGAGGTGGAATTATTGTATTATGATAGCCTTAACTCAATCAGTGAGTTAATCCCCTGATAGAGATTAACTGGTAACCATAGACTGGTAGGGTGTGGCTGGAGGAGGTAGTCATTGGGGGTATATCTTTGGGGTATGTATTTTGTATCTGGCGAGTGGAGTCTCTCTGTCTGCTCCCTAGAGCCTTGCCTTCCACCATGATGTTCAGCCTCACCTTGATCCCTGAGAAACGGAGCTGACCATCTATGGACTAAGACCTCTGAAACCGTGCACTCCCAAATAAGTCTTTTCTTCCTAAAATTGTTCTTTTCAGGTCTTGTAGTTACAGCAGTAAAAAGCTGACCAAAATACCAGGGAAACCAACACTGAATATTAGATGATATTAAAAATTATTGTTGGGGCACTGGAGTGGTGACTCAGCGGTTATGGCCCTTGCCTTGCATTCGCAAGTCTGTGGGCTTGAACTCCAGCACCTCATACACAATGAAGTGTCGGAGCAACAAAGGCCACATGAAAAACTAAATAAAATTGATTATCTCTTTTTCTCTCTCTCACTGTCCCTCTCTCCAAAAAAAAAAAAAAAAAAAAAAATACTGTTGGCTGGGCATAGTGGTGCAGACCTATAATCTTAGCTACTTGAGAGACTGAGGTAGGAGGATCACAAGTTGGAGGCCAGCCTGGGCAATTAGCAAAAAAAAAAAAAAAAGGCTGGGGATGTAGCTTAGGGGTAGTGCACCCCTGTGTTCAATCTTCAGTATCAGGATAGGGATGGGGCAGAAGTGGGAGTGTGGTGGGGGTAGGATTAAGAGGAGGGGTAGAAAAGGAAAGTGGGTGGGTGTGACTGAGGGATGGCACAGTGTACAAGTCTCTCTGCATGTTTAATATTGTCCATAATAAAAACTCAACAAATAAATTACACTTATTTAATATCTCCCCCTGAGGTCACATAATTAAATTCCCTCATATGGTAGTTGGGGAAAAATTGAGGTTTAAAGGATTGAATCAGTGGGGAAAAATGAAGAATTTAGAATCTCACTACCTGGGGCAAATTACTTAACTTCTCTGAACCTCATTTTAGTCAACTCTTTGAGACTAACAGTACTTGCCATGGAGGGTTTTATGAGAATTAAAGAAAGTTGTACCTGTGAAGTGCCTAGCACGGTGAGCAGAGTAAATGCTCAGCAAGCGGCAACTGTCACTATTATTTAAGGCATCTAAGATCACATAGCTTATGGTGGCTCAGTCAGATGTAGAGCAAAGATTTCCTCATGGATTTGCTATATTACGTTATTTCTTCTTAGTAAAAGACTTCTAATTAAAGCCAGTTGAACTGAACAGAAAAGAAATACCTGAATGGAAATTATTTGTTGAGTAATAAGAAGTGGTTTATTCTGAAAAAGACTTGTTTACCTAGACAGGACATCATATCTTTTTATTTATTTATTTAGTGGTACTAGGGTTTGAACCCAGGAGTCCTCTACCTCTACCTCTAAGTTTCATCCCCAACCCTTTTTATTTTACTTTGAGACAGGGCCTGGAACTTGTGATCCTGTTCCTGCCTCAAACTTTGATCCTTCTGCCTCAACCCCCTGAGTAACTGGGAATACAGGTTTGTGGCACCACTTCCAGTTTTCATGTCACGTCTCCAAAACTGGTGTCAGTCTAGTTTCTCACCTGATAGTCATGGCCTGATTGCCTTCTTTCCTATGTCCCCATGTGGTTCCACAAGACTGGTTTAGACAAAAGGAAGTTCCTTTAGGAAGCTCCTTATTTTTAAATCTGTAATAAGAGGACTTACATTGCAACACAATTAACTATGGATGGTAATCTGACTTGCCCAAGGTCACCCTGCTAGCTAGGAGTAGAAATTTCCAGGTCTGCATTTTTGGCTTCAGAAATTATATTACTTTCAGACATTTACACACTAGGGAAGATAATTTCCACTACAAAGCATACAATGAACAATATTGTCCTTTTAGAATCAACAATAAGGCATGTTCAATTTGTCATCACATGTATTACTGCTGTTCTTTCTTTTATCTTTACTTTTTTTCAGACACTACTGTTAGCAGATGCCCTTTATCAGATGTCCCTGACATTTTAAACTTCTTATCATCTGATTTGCAGAAGAGCTGTGGGGCTTGAACATACACCATACGCAGCGTATGTGTTTATCGGTATGTGTTTATTCAGCTTGTTCTCCACTTTTATGAACCTCCCTACTTTTTTCTTCTTTATTAGTAATTTTGGAACCTTTTTATAGAAAGGACAAGGAAGATTGGATGTTTTGATTCTCTGTACTTTGAAGTTCTTAGAAGTACAGAGGTTGCAGAAATGAGAGAAACATACGATTTATGAATGGAAATGATAAATCTAAAGGACTTTACCCCAGTCTTTGCTATTATGCCAACGAAAAGTCAATGTTGTGCAATGAACACCTAACATTGTGGTGTTTGCAGAGGATACAAAGAAGATTCAGATAATATATCAGTTCTGCATTCCTGCCCTTAGAGAGACAGAGTTTAGTTAAGTTTAGCATTTGGATATCAAAATATCTATAATAAAAAGCTAATAAACTGCTAAATGCTTACAAACAAAAGGCTTTGGAAGAAGAGAGAAGCTCTGTTAAGAATAGGCGGGCTTCTACACTGAAGAAAGTAATTGAAGAAGACCTTAGAAGATGGGAAGACCTCCCAAGTTCTTGCATAGGCATAATTAACATTGTCAAAATGGCCATATTACCAAACCCAATATATAGATTCAATGCAATCCCCATCAAAACACTAATGACATTCTTCACACAGAAAAAAACAGTCCTTAAATTCATTTGGAAGAATATTGCTAAAGCAATACTGAGAAAGAAGAGTAATGCAGGAGGCATCACAATATTGAACCTCAACCTACACCACAGAGCTATTGTAACAAAAACAGCATGATGTTGGCATCAAAGCAGACTTGAAAACCAATGGAACAAAATAAAAGACACAGAAACAAACCCACATACTTATAGCCATCTGATATTTGACAAAGGTGCCAAAAGTATACATTGGAGAAAAGACAGCTTTTTAGTAAATCGTGGTAGGAATAATGAATATTCCTATGTAGAAGAATGAAACTAGATCCCTCTTACCCTACACAAAAGTCAAACCAAAATTGATCAAAGACATAGGAATTAGACCAGAAATTTTGCAACTGCTAGAAGAAAACATAGGATCAACACTCCATCAGATTGGAGCTGGCACTGATTTCCTTAATGAGAACCCTAAAGCTAAGAAATAAAACCGAGAATCAATAAGTGGGATGCCATCAAATTAAAAAGCTTCTGTGCAGCAAAGGAAATGATTAAGAGTGTGAAGAGAAAGTCTACAGAATGGGAGAAAATCTTTGCCAGTTTCTTCTCTGACAAGGGATTAATATCCAGACTATATAAAGAACTCAAAAAATTAACACCAAAAAGCAAAAACAAAACAATCCAGTTAATAAATGAACAAAGGAACTAAGCAGACATTTCTCAAAATAAAAACACAAATTTCCAACAAATATGTGAAAAAATGTTCAACATCTCTAGTAATCAGGGAAATGCAAATCCAAACAAAACCAAGATTTCATCTCACTCCTGTCAGAATGGCAATTATCAAGTACACAAATAATAGTAAATGTTGGCAAGGATGTGGGGGAAAAGGTACACTTTAAATTGTTGGTAGGACTGCAGAGTAGTACAACCACTCTAGAAAGCAGTATGGGGATTCCTCAAAAAACTAGGACTGGAACCACCATATGACATAACTATCTCATGCCTCAGTGTTTATCCAAAAGACTAAAATCAACAAACTATAGCAAAACAGCCACCGCAATATTCATAGCAGCACAATTCACAATAGCCAAATTATCAAATCTGCCCAGATACCAGCTGATAGATGAATTGATTTTAAGAAAATGTGGTATATATACACAATGGAGTTTTCAGTCATAAAGAAGAATGAAATTATGGCATTTGCTGTTAATGGATAGAAATGGAGAACATCATGCTCAGTGAAATAAGCCAACTCAGAAAATCAAGGGTCAAATGTTTTATCTTATATGTGGAAGCTAGAGGAAATTAAGGGAAAGAAGGAGGGGAGAAGTAGATATCAAAAAGATACAAGGATCTTGGGCATGTTGGCACAGCGAACAGCTGTAATACCAGTGGCTTGGGAGGCTCACAAGTTCAGGCAGGAGGATCATCACAAGTTCAAAATTAGCCTCAGCAACTTAGGCACTAACTTAGAGAGACATTGTCTCAAAAAAAAAAAAAACAAAACAAAAGAAAGATAAAAAAAGACTAGGTGCTTAACTAGTGGTTAAGCACCTCTATGTTCAATCCTGGTACCAAAAAACAAAAGAAGGACAGGGAAGATCAGTGGAGTAGAAGGAGACTGAAAGGGAGAGAGAAGGGATGAGAAAGGGGAGGAAATGCAGAATGAATTTAACAAAATCACCTTATGAGCATATATAAACATACCACAGGGAATTTCACCTTTATGTATAAGTAGAAAGAACCATTCAGAAATAAATAAATGAGTGAAAACAAGATTTGTAAAGGAAGGATAATAGGGAAAGGGAGGAAGGGGAAAGTAAGCGGGGACTAAAATCAAATTTCATGCATGTATGGTTTTGTCAAAATGAAACCAATTACTATGGATAACTATAATGTTCTAAGAAAAAAAAAAGAATAGATAGACCTCTAGAAAGTGGCTTGTGGTTGGGCCCTTGAGGAATCTTAATTCAGCAGAACAAAATCAGTTCAACTCCCTCCAAGACTGTTGGTGGTTCTAGTATATAAAGGAAATGGGAAAAGATAGGGTATGTTCTGAGAACACTGGTATAACTCAACTGCCAGCTGCAATTCCACCTGAGAGTTTGCTTTTGCCCTCCGGAAGCAAAATGTGAAAAGCACAGAGGATAAAAATAAAATCGAAGCATGTGAAAATAACAATATAGAAGATACAATACTGAACAAAATAGGCTCTTTCTGCTTCAGACCCCATGTCAAGGAAGAGGCCATATCTTTACAACATAAAGATTAATTCAACAAATATTTAATGAGCCCGTCCTTGTGCTGGGCGCTGGGATAGACATTGGCGTAAAGCAATAAACAAGACAACTCTTTTCCCCAAGTTCCCAAATTTATATTCAGACAAGGGAAACTGTCTTTGTTAAACAACATTAATTATATAATGACAACTGTAATAGTGATATGAGGACAAGATACTAGGAAATATATCCCAGTCTATGATAGTAGGGGAGTCTTCTTTGAAGAAGTGACATTTGAGTTGAGCACTGAGGGGACAGTAGAGCAGCAGGGGCCAGTGTTAGGGATGAAGTCCAAGAAAGAGGCTGGGGGGAAACAAGGCTGGGTTAGCATCACTGTGGGTGGCCACAAAGAGCGGAAGAGCCAAGGAGGTGGGTGAAAGACACTTTGTGTGTGGCCTTGTATGCCCCTTTCACGATTTGGGTCATTACCCTCGCACACCAGAAAGCAACACAGTTTTGAAAGGTTGCTCCAGGGACAAGATGGTGAAAGGATCAAAGTAAGAAAAAAATAGAAATGGAAACAACAGCCAAAATGCTATTGAGTTTATCAAGAATCCAGGCAAAGAGGTGAGGGTGACTTATTCTAAGGTAGAGACAGTGGAGATGAGAAGAAAAGTTGGAAGTAGGAGGACAAGATCTGAAGAGAAAGTATGGCTTGACCAGATCAGATCAGCTGCAGTGTGGGGTGTGGGGGGTAGGGTATGTGTGCTCCTTTGCAGTGAAGAGAATTAGATCATTTCTAAGCAGGGACCAGATTTTTATATTAACAATTCTGTGTCACTTCTAGTTATATTCTCTTTTTCTTCATAGAAGAATCTCCAAACCAAGCCCAGAGTCAGACAAGAACTTCAAGAATCAGTCACCCTGGGGCTGGAGCGGTGGCTCAGTGGTTTCGGCGCTTGCCTGGCAAGCACGAGGACCCGGGTTCGAACCCCAGCACCACGTACACAACTGAGTGTTGGAGCAACTAAGGCCATGTGAAAAACTCAATAAAGTTGTTTCTGTCTTTCTCTGTCTCTCTCACTGTCCCTCTCTCTTTAAAAAAAAAAAAAAAAAAAAAAAAGAATCAGTCATCCTTCCTAATCCCCATATACCGAAACTGTGCAAGATTTGACTTGTGGGGCCACACCCAACCATTCTCAATTCTTTCCCAGAACCTCGTGCCCAGCTTTAAACAGAGCCACAGGAAAGGATTCCAAGAAGACAAAAGAAAACAGGTAACCTGTCTGTAATCAGCTAAAAAGAAAAGAAAAAGAAGTAGATATGAACTAACAGAACCAAGTTATAGAAATTCTTGGTCAATTTTCCTAAGCCTTCCTGTTTTGGGTGAAAATGAAATAAACTTTCAGAGAGAATCTTAGCTGCAAATATGTTTGAGGCTGTTATCTGCAGGATCAACACAAAGTCCTAAGGCTGGTCATTGTCGTCATTAGTTAAATATTTGTTGAATTGAAGTGTAAGTTCAACAAACTGTCCCTAGCTCCGAAAGGCTACATATTCTCAGCACAAATTATTTAGAGTCCCTAGTTTCTATCATTTACTAGAGAGAGAGAGAGAGAGAGAGAGAGAGAGAAGGATGCAGGAATAGATAGGGGCTTGGCTGCTGTTGTGGAAATAGGAATTTTGTGCCCTAGAGTTCTAGTGAAAACTGAGTGATCCTTGTAAAGTCTGTTTTGTTCTCTCAGTTTCAAAGTAAGATTATATAGAATGGAAGCCAAGTGCAACTTTTAGTTTAATGTAATATGGAAAACAAGACTCAAAAGCTTTTGTGGATTTGTGTGGGGAAAGAAAAGAAAGCAAACCAATTATTGAAGGCAACAGGGAGGCTTCTCTGCTACATTTTGAAGAATCTGAAACTGAGACAGGATCCAAATGTGGATTCCTTTCTCTGGCATTCTGACTAGGAAGTGATTGCTACCACCTGTTTTTATTCAAACCAGCATCTGTTACTGTCTAAAACAAGTAATCTCTTTTCAATATTGGGTTTAGCTGAATTTCTTCTACCCCATTCTCTTAGGCACCTTCCCTGGGCAGCCAAGCCTTAGGCTTCTTGTCTAGGTCTCTCAGTCTTCTATAATAAGGGGAAATATTTTTTTTTTTTTAAAAGAGTGAGTCAATTTTTATTTGTTTTTTCTGTGGTTTTTGTTTTTCTGACACTTAGTTGTGTTTGTGGTGCTGAAGTTTGAACCTGGGTCCTTGTGCATGCCAGGCAAGCGCTCTAACGCTGAGTCACCACTCCAGCATTGGGAAACATATTTTTAATCTCTACAAATAAATTTAATTTTTATGACTTTTAGTGGATTGCATTCTCTCCATGTGGCAATAAAAATACATATGTAGAAGTTGGCCAGGGATATTTGCTTCTATAAACAGTGGCTGCAATAGCTACTGGAGTTCTCTGGGCTTTAGGCTAGAAGAAACAGGAAACTGAGGCCCTGGCAATCATAACGTTTCAAAAGGTATAAATGTAATGGTTGCGTAGTCTGAATGTTTTAATCATGGCAGAAATTAAGGGCCAATGGCAACATCTTATCCTAATATTACCTTGTAAATATTGAAGGGAAAATATTTCCCTCATCTTTTATTCTTTCTTTCTTTTTTTGTTTTTAAAGAAAGAGAGGAAGAGAGAGAAAGAGAGAATCGATTTTATTTAATCATCTGGTTTTTGCTTATTCCACACTTAGTTGTATATGTGGTTCTCGGGTTTGAGCCCGGGTTCTCATGCATGCCAGGCAAGCGCTCCAACTGCTGAGCCACCATGCCAGCTTTTTTTCTTCCTTCTTTTAATAGAATTGGATCAGAAGAGCTATGAGGCATAATATCAAAGAGAGATTTTTTTTTATCAAAGAGCCTATAGATAAAAATATACTTACTAAAATTTTTCAACAAAGAACCTTTAGACATTGTATGATTCTCTTTCCTTCTAACAGATAGTCAAGTTACTTCTTAGAAGCATCCAAAAGGCCTAAGAACAATGGACAACAGCCACAGTCTCCTAATTCTAATAGTCAGAAACAATGTGGTTTCAGGGGGTCTTTAGTCATAGGGGATTTTTCTGGAGGTATTCTGTAACAGGGGTTGACACAGACACATGAAAAACTCCCAATAGGCAACTTTAGGAAAGCATTTAAAAAACATTATGTTGGCGGCTGGAGCGGTGGCTTGGCAGTTGTGGCACTTGCCTGGCATGTGCAAGTACGAGGGTTCAAACCCCAGTACCCACATGCACAACTTTGTGTCAGAGCAATGAAAGCCATGTGAAAAACTCAATAGAAATTGATTCTCTCTCTCTGTTTCTCTCTCTCTCACTGTCCTTCTCTCTTTAAACAAACAAACAAAGAACAAAACCAAACATTATGTTGGGGACTGAGATATATAGTTCAGTGAGTGACAGAGTGCTTGCCTAGCATGAAAGAAGTCCTCAGCACTGAAAAAATAAAAATAAAAGACTGCACACACACATTAAGTTGGATTTATTTGCATCACTTTGAGGGACTGGCTCAGGCCTATTTGAATCTAGTTAAACCACAGCAATATATTGGTTCATCCCATATTTCTCCAATAGGGTTTCCATGGCAATTCTAGAAATTTTCTGGTTTGCTAATAGCAACAGCTTTTGATTTTGTAACTAATATAATTATAATAGACAAGATTCTAAAGACATAGTCACTTTACTTGGAATATTTCTTTTTTTATGGTCAGAATAGTACAGTTGGCACTTGGTCAGCATCCAAAAAGAATAATTGAATGGTGTTGTGTAATATGGCATCCATTACCCATGCAACAATTTAAATTTAAAAAAAATTAAAGAGAGAGGTATAGAGAGAGAGAGAGAGAGAGAGAGAAAATCAATTTTTATTTAGTTTTTCATGTGGCCTTCGGTGCTCCAGTACTTCATTGTGTATGTGGTGCTGGGGTTTGAACTTGCATCCTTGTGCATGCCAGACACGTGCTGTAACCACCAAGCCACCACTCCAGCCACAATTAATTAAAATTAATAAAAATTTTAAATCCAGTTTCTGAATCACAAGTGCTAGTTTTTTTCCCCTTCTTTCTTTTTCTTTGTCTCTTCTATTTTGTGTTGGAGATTTAACCCAAACCCCCACCCCACCACAGCCTCCATCAGCTAAGCTGCTCTCTGAACACTGACCTCCACTCCAGCTTCATATTTCAAGTGCTCAACAGCCACATGGAACTAGTGGTTACCTATTGGGCAGTACAGTTATAGAACAATTCCATCATCATAGAATTTTTGTTGGATAGCACTGATCTAGAAGAATCATTTATCTGTAAATATATCAATTAGTAATTGAATTTGCAATTCATGCAAATTACTTTCAGCTTCACTATAAACTAGAAAAAAATTATCCCCCTTCCAACCCTTAAATTGATTCTTTGGTATTATATTTTATTTAGGGCTTGAAGTAAGCAGGGATGGTTTTTCTGTAAGTAATCCAAATGTAAAAATTATGTTTCAGTGTACCTACAAGTAGAGGGAGGAAAAAGGTCCTTATTAATGAAGTTTGGGGAATGATATCCATGTTAGAAACATAATTCTCATTGTTCCAGATTTGAAAATGATCATGGACATGTGATTCCCATATGGTATGAGTTTATGGTATGTGAGAATGTTCTTTTGTTTGCCCTTTAAATAGATCTTCTCTTCCTATTCATTGATACATGAAATTCCTTCTATAAGAATAAAGGGCTTTTTTTATTAGACATAAAATGTCAGTACAGATATCCTTGGGAGAAACACTAAGCTATAAATTACTCATCTATCACTTTCCAATAGGTTTTCTCGGGAGGTGGAAGAGAAATTTCAAAGTTGCAGAATTTCTGGATTAGAGTGGAGCTGGTTAGGGAGAGAAGGATCAGTAGGTTTGGAGTAAGCATATATTATTAACTGCCCAATTTTGCCAAAATTTGGTTTAGGTATTGAGGGAATATAAAAAGGACAATTGAATTGATAGAACATCCAGCTCCAGTTTCCCTTTGCTTTGAAAATGTGGTTCTCCTAGACCCTGAACAAATTTATTCTCAGCTTGAGAATGATCAAAACTGGGTTAGGACAGTATCTTAAAGAACATGGGTTTATTTTTGGTGATATTAAATTGCAGAATTTCAGAGTCTGAGGAACTTTGAGTAGCATCTTGTCCACCCCACTAAACTAATAATTTGAAAATTATCTTCTTTTGAACTTTAAGGGGACATTTCTCAGTTGCAAAACCCACTAGATTAGACTAGAAGCTTTCTGTCTGTCAGTTTTGGTCTCCAGCACAGGGAGACCTTCAAATGTATATGGAGCTCCAGTCTCCTATTTCAAAGAGGAAGAAAATGAAGCCCAGAGAAGGCAAATGGCTTCTCCAGGCCATGGGGTGAGGTAACAGTAGGACAGCACTAGGACAGTGTCTCCTTGTGTTCTTCCCACTGCACTCTGCTGATTTCTCACAACTGCTTTCTTTCTTCAAGTACTTAGTTGTGGAGGCTGATACAGCTTCCCACAGTTCAAGTGGATGCATTGTCCTTTCTTTTTCATTCTTTCTTTTCTTGTGTGTTTTTATTCATTTTCTATCTAGCAGTGCTGAAACCATCAAATGACAATATTTATCTTATATTAAGAAAAGATATTATAGAATTAAAAAATAGTATGCACAGCTATAACAAAGTATTATCAAAATATCTGTGACAGAATTATCAGCTACTTTTGTTTTATTTACCTTTTCTGTAGGTTCTAATTTTTAGAGTAAATATTAATGTTTAAAGTTTATATTTTCTCATGAATTACTTTATAATTGGAAAAGAACATTATGTATGTATGATAAAATATGTTTTATATAGACATACATACAGAGCCAGATATTTCCTTGTTCATTTCTTTAAAGAAAGTTACAAATGTAAAAAGCCAAAAAAAATTATACAAGGGGGAAGGTTATGTTGGGGAGGCAATTGGCCCACAACAAATTGTTATGATGTGTGCATGTATGAAAGTGTAACAGGGAACCCCTTCATTATGTAAAAACTAAAGCATCAGTTTAAAAAAAATTACAAATGTTTCTTCCCATTAAAACTGCTTTCTTTGGTACCTTATTCTCCAGGGGTCATGTATATAGACATGAGATCTCCTTCTCCCTCTATTTCTACTATTTGAAAGGATCCTGCCTTCATTTGCGTGGAGTGGAGCAGTGGACTCCCAGTAAGCTGGATGAAGAACACTGTTAATTATCCTGCAGATGTCTGGGACAATCAGGAGGACACCTGTTGTGCCACTTCATTTCTCATATTTTCATTTGAAAAGAATTGACTGTTGTCTGAAGATTACTGGACTTATAGCTGAAACCAGCTCAGTCCCCTTTCCATTCTTGAGTCAGTGTCTTTTAGTTCTCGGTAAATGTGTGAAGCCTTGCATCATTTTCACCAGCCTATTGATTTTTGTGCATGTACATATACATAAATATGAATGTGTGTGTATGTGTATATGTATGTGTATATTTGTGTGTATACACACACACACACACACACACACACACACACATGCCTTCTCATTTACCCATATAATTCAAGATCACAAAAAAGCATGAACTATTAATTATAGGGGTAGATTTTTATTTTGCTTAATAGGCAAAAGGTTATAAGTTAATTCCTTAAAATTACACTCAAAACTTTTTCTTAAGCATGTAAAAGGAGTATAATCCTAGGCTTTCGTATATGAGAAGTAAAATAAATTAAAAACAAACCTAAGAAGCTATTAATGATGCATGGGTTAGAGGGGGGGGTGTGATAGGAATGGGTCTTGCTTCTCTGTGAGTCAGCCGGTTTACATATAATGGTTTTCTACATCTACTCTCCCCTCCCAAATGCTAATGAAATCTCCCAAAATTTAGATGATTTCTTTCAAAAGAGAAGATACAGAAAATTAGAATCTTTTAATTACTATTGGTGTGCTTCGGTTTCTCCCCCTTCCTTTCAGCTTCCCTTTCCTTATCTGAACCCCAACCACATTTACCACACTGCTCCATGATGCTGTTAATCAAAATTAAAAACCTCCAACCTGCGTCTGTTTTGCTACTCTTCAGCTATGCCCAGACATTAACAACTGAACACCTCAGAAGCTGTGCCAGTTTGCTCATTGACATATTTTTCAACAGAGTAGATAATATATATTCTAAAAGTATATACAGTTCCTTTCCTTAAGGGACTTAATATAACAAAGCCATTTCATTTGGAGTTTTTAAAAAAATGCAGCCATAAACATTTTTCCTGAAGTCAGCTCTCATGCAAAGCACTGGCTCACCACTGAGTCAGATATTTTCTTGTTCATTATTTTAAATTTAAAAAAAATCTTTCCCCATCAAAACTGCTTTCTTTGGTATCTTATACTCCAGGGGCCACGTATGGAGATCAGAACATGTTCCCCAAACAGTGCAATAGTTGCTTAATGATGTCAATGGTCTTTTGTGTAAAAATCCCTTCTGGAACCCCATCTAAATAACTTTAATAAGGGGGTGACTTACTACAAAACAGCAAAATAATTTTCTTTTACAAGTTTGTAACTTTTGAATTTTATTACAATTAAAATAGGTTTTTGGAGCAAAGAGGGATATGTGAGGCAATGTCAATGGGGTTGAGAGTATTGTACAAGAAAGTACAATGAAGATAGCAGACAGGTTAGGAAAAAAGTGAGAAGCTAGCATGGGTTCCTCAGGATCTTGCACAGACATCATGACCTTTCTATTGAATCCAGAATATTTTTGCTATAATTTCCTGCAAGGCTGGATCTAGGCCAGCTTGTGAAACAAAAAACAAAGGTGAACTTTATTTTTGCAATTCCACTAGGTGTCACCAGCCTTGCTTAATGTTAAATCCTTCCTAGTTCCCTTGTGCAATCTCCTAAAGGGCTACCTATATCACTACCAACTACATGACCTACAAGCATCCCAGGCTTTCCTTCCTCTTCTATTTTTGTTTCAATGCCGGAGAACTCTGCTTTGATGCCTAGTGAGACCTCTGTATTACTTTGATCAGGTACCTCATGTGGCCATATCTTTCTGACCTCATCCATGACAAACTTGAGATAACTGATAACTTTTACTCTTTGTGTATGACAGAAACTTGGTTTGTGACATTTTAACTTACCTTTAGATGGTTACTTCTAAATGAGAACATTTCTGTATGGTACAGTTGTAAACATCTCAAACTCAACATGTCTGAAAACTAACTTATGGTGTCCCTGACACCAAATGTGCCCTTCCTTTTGTGCTCTATTAATTCATTTCTCAGCAGATTAGGCTCAAGAACTGTTCAATTTTTATACTGTTAGACCTATTTAAAGTTTCCCCTATACTCTCAGATTCTTCCAGTTCTCTCAATCAGAATGCAACCCTTCCATCCTCTGAAGCTTGCTAGTCTTTTGCTAGAGCACCTGGGTGAAACCACCTTGTATACAATGGCTGTCACTTTTGAGGACGTAGGCACCTCTTCTTAAAGAGCCTGCAAATCCCAACTTATTTTCTCCCCTGCCCACCATCTAAGTCCCAGCAGAGCAGAGGGCAAGGCAGGGGTGGATCACAAACTCCAGGAATTGAAGTTTCTGCCAAAGTATGCACTTCACTTTCAGCTAGGCTCTCAAATGTGTTCTTAGCACTTTCCCTCATTTTCCTCTGTAGCTATTCCAGTCATGAATGATCCATTCCCTCCCTTGTCTATCTTCCTGATTTAATCTCAGGAAACAGTATTTCCTTTTATTTCAATCAGAGAAACTAAGAAAACCAAAGAGCTCCCTTTCAAGAAAGTACTCCTTAGGCATCAGATCTTTCTTTACCTGACTCCCACCCTGAATTCATTAGTCTAATGCATTTTCTTCATCTGTAAAATTGGGACAACATTACTGCCTATCTTAAAGGATCACTGTAAGGATTATATAGGACAACCTATGTGTCTGCCCATTACATATGGTATAGTAGTCACCAAAGAAAACACAATATAGTACAACAGCATTAGCTGGAATAACTCTTTACTTACATTACAAAATTATAAGCTGTTTTTTGCTAAAAGCACTGACTCTTCACTTGCGGTTGTCCACTGGGTAACTAAAAGGAGGATAAGGCTTGCTATTTGTGCCTTCATCTTGTATCTGTCTCCTTTATTGTCTTAAATTTTGGTTGGATTCCTGCTCAACTATGCACATAGGCATGCTAGTCATTTGGGTATTCATCTAAAGTGTCTTACCTGAAGACACCAAGGTAACGGTAACTAAGATATTTTCAAGATTTACAGGGACATTCAACTGCCAGCTTTACAATGTCCCAATCCAGACTCCTGAAGTAAAGTCTGAGAAGACAAAGAGACATGGACCATTGAAAGTGGTTTATTTTACAATAAAGAGATCTGAACCTCATTACATGCTGAGGGAAAAGAGCCAAATAGATATGAAAGCTTAAGATAAAGAGATAAAATTTAAGACTAATTTCCTGTGAAATTCTCTTTATCTTCACTTTCCGTTTGGTTTTTGAGGTAAGTGACTAGACTCTATTTTTTGGGATCTGCAAAGGTAGGCCTGTGGCCTAAGACTCCAGCAATACTTACATAAAAGAGATAGAGCAAGATCAGGTTTAAAAGTGTGCCTCAGTCCCCCATGGCTAGTGGATCGCTCCCAAAAGTCCATCTGGGGCAATTTGCTGAAACATACCCCTCTGCGCTAGACAAACGACGCTTCCCTCTCTCCCATGAAATCTGAAATACTGAAAGCTGGGCATGCCTGAGGGTCACTGACAGAACAAGGAACACTCATGCAGTATGAAACAGGGAAAGCTTTTCCTACACAGATGATAAGCCTGGTACAGGTTGTGGGCTCTTCAACTCTTGGTAAGGAAGTGTTCCAGGCTTAAAGTCACATTTATGTGGTTGAGTGGGGGTCCAGAGACTATGAGCATGAGACTGCCCTACCTAATATTGTGCAAACTACTTAGCACGAGCCACCACTCCAGCCCTGAATGAGTTTTTAAAACCAAGTTCCTATCCTTAAATCATGTCAATTCCCACACTTGTCTGGCTCTAAAGTTTGGTTGGATTGTCTGAATAATTTCCTAAGTGCTTCTAACACAACTGAAGAACCTAAGTGCTTGAGTGATTATAGTCAGTCTAAAACGTTGTCATGTTTGATTAGATCAAGTCTTCTCAGAGACAAAAGCCTCACTAATGGTTGTTTCAGTGAGAGCAATAAATAGGTGAATTGGTTTAATACATGTGATGATGAACATATCCCAGCCCACACTTAAGTCTCCTTGATTTAAAAAACACACAAATATTATGTGTTTTTATCTTTTTCATTTGGGGGCATGGTCTAAACCAGCTATTCTCAACATCAGAATTGTCTTAGGTTTTCCAAACTGGAACATGGACACTCTTAAAAATCCCAGTTTGCTTCCCTACAAGGAACTAAGTCCTTCCCACCATTTTCTCAGTGTCCTGATGCTCACAGTGTGTTGCTCTGAGCAGATCCTCAAGGAATATCAATGTTATTACTAGTAAGTGTCTCACCACCCAAGACTTCCTCTCTTACCCTTTTTCTTCTTTTCTTCCTACCTAGCAAAAAAGTTACCCTCTTTCTGTCTGTGGTTAATTTCACCCCACTATGGTTTATTCCCCCTCTTCTTATCTCCTCAGCTATCTAAGCTTATCAAGTATTGTTCCCTTGAATTTTTTTTTTTAAAGAGAGGACAGTGAGTGAGAGAGAGAGAGAGACAAACAGACAGAGAGAATCAATTTTTATTGAGTTTTTCACATGGCTTTCATTGTTCTGACAATTAACTGTGTACGTGGGTTCTGGGGTTTAAACCTGTGTATCTCTGTATGCCGGGCAAGTGCTGTAACTGCCGAGCCACCGCTCCAGCCTCCCTGAATTTCTTTTTATTTTAAACTTTCATACCTATTTGGCTCTTTTCCCTCAGCATTATAAAGAGGTTCATATCTCTTTATTGTAAAATAAATTCATAATTGCTCAAAACTGGGAAGAATTGAAAACATCCTACAAATGAGGAATAGATAAAACAAACGGTAATACAACTACAAAATGGAATATGACTCAGGAAAAAGAACTAATGACACACCCAACAACATGGGTAAATCTCAAATTCATTATTATTAGCAAATTGAGTCTCAAAATATTACATCTGTATAATTCCATTTAACATAACATTCTGCAAAAGAGGAACCATAAGGACAAAGGACAAATCAATGATTACCAGGAGTTAGATAGAGGGGACTATAAAGTAGCAGGAGTGAATTTAGTGGGGTTAGGCTAACAGGACTCTTCTATACCTTTATTGTATTGGTGATTACAGACTGCAATTTTTCAAAGTTTATAGAACTGTAACCCATACTGAATTTTGCCCTTTTTTTTTTTTTTGCAACAATAGGGATTGAACTCAGGGCACTCTACCACTGAATTGTAGCTTCAGACCTTTTTATTTTTTGAGACGGGGTCTTGCTAAATTGTCCAGTCTGGCTTTGAACTTATAATCCTCCTGCCTCCACCTCCAGAGTAGCTGGGATTATAGGCAAACGCCACCACACCTGGCTCTAATGTAAATTTTTTAAATGCAGGTTAAAAACTTGATGGCATAAAATAAGCCTACATACTGTATTTATACAGCACTCATGCTAAAGCAAAACTATAAAAACTGGGGGCAGAAGCAGTGACTTGGCGGTTTCAGTGCTTGCCTGGCATGCACGACGGCATAGGTGAATTTCTTAAAAGGCTAGTCTACACTAATTGTCTTTACTTCCTCATATCCTCAATCTACTGTACTCCCTTTGTCTCCCAACTTTCTCCTGATAACACTCACCAATGTTCTTAATAAGTTCTTGATTGCTAAATCTAGGGGATATACTAATCCCCAGCCTGATTTCAAATATCTCCTGTGGGTGCCCATAAGCATACCTGCACACACTTCCATTGCCATACTCTCCCACAAGCTCCTTGAAATCAAGTCTTACATCTTGTTGTACCCATTGCCTGGCATAGTGTCTGGCATTTATAAGTTGTTTGACAATGTGTGATGACTGAATGAAGAAAGGAATAGAAATTTACCTCTTCCTAGCATACATAGTACAGAACATTTTATGGCACGTTTATAGTAGTCCCACTTGGATTCTACTTGACTTTGAAGGTTGATCTTGAACAATTCTTACGCTAGGTCCTATAGTAGCTGGAAAGAAATAGGAAACAAAAATCTCTCTCCTAAAGGAAAAAAATGAAATTATCTGAAAACAGTGAACTGTTTGTTAAGTTCTATGCATTTAACTATTTACTGTGGGTACTCCTGGTTTGCAAAGATCACCAAGCTCTGGAGTAGTTAGATTTGCTGGAGTGTATTATCAACGGTGCTTTAGTAAGATTATTCCAGCAGGAATATATGCAAGAGTAATTCAAGATTGAGAGCCTGGAGAAGGTTAGATTGACCAGGAGCAAGGATATGTGGCCTGCACAGGTTGTGGTAGTGGGAATGGCAAGGAAAAGGTGGCTCCATTTCCGGTGAAACTTGGTGATAGCTGAAATAGAAGTGGAAGGAGAGGAGACAAATCAAGGAAGGCTTTCAGGTTTTTGCCTAAGACTGAGAGAACAGTGGTAGCAAATAGACCTAGGGAAATTAATTATTGTATATACAGCCAATCCAAGTTCTTGGAAGTCATTAATCTAGAATATTTTGAGAAGAATGTATAACTGATTATTGTTTAAGTTATAGACAATATGGAAATTTCAGTTGTAAAATTAAAAACTATATTCTGTCCTACAACTGAGGTAACCATTGACTTGATCAGGCCTGTATATAATGACTAATAATAACCTTTATAAATTACACATCAAATTTTCTAAAAATGTGTCCATGAAAAATTACAAAAATAGTAACAAGTTTATTATTTTGTATGTGTGAGTAATAATTCATTTTGTAATTCTCTAATCCTGCTATTTGTAACATGACCTCTTTTTCTCTAGCCAAGAGAAAGTAAAGAGAGCAAAATATGTCCTTACTGCACAAGTCTTCAAAATATATTTTGGCATTACCTTGATACTTCTGGACAAGGAGACTTTCTGGTATTCCAAGTCAATGTTTAAGACAGTTACATGAGTAAAGAAGGAAATAAAAATCAATAAATTTAAAAGCCCAGACATATTGATACAAGCAAGAGCTGGCTTTATTGGAACTCCAGGTGTTAAGAATCCTGATTTGGTCTTACTAGCTTTCTGTTTGACTTTGTGCTCTTCATCTAAGCTTCTCTATCATCATTTATTACATCATCGTTTATACCCCCAGGATGCTTACACTCACCCAGAACATGCCAAAGATGTAACCCTACAAAGTCATTTTCTTCAAAGATGGAAACAGGCACAAAATGATTACTTTATTTTTTTCTGGATTAAAAGAACATAAAGGAAGAATGAGAGGAGCTGGAGAGGTGGGCAGTGGTTACGGTGCTTGCCTGGAACAGGCAAGGACCCAAGTTTCAACCCCAGCATCACATATACAGCTAAATGTTGGAAAAATAAAAACCACATGAAAATAAATACAATTGATTCTCTCTTTGTCTCTCTCTCCCTCTTTCTTTATTTTTTTTCCACATTTATTAGAAGTATATTGCGATACAGGATACAGATGAGGGGGAAACATTGTCAAAACTGTAGCAATCAATGTGTATAAACTTTGTTAACCAGGGGTAATGCTAACGCATAGATAAGCTACTATGGGTTTCATCTATTGCAGTTTCCCCCAGAAGAACTCATGTGTTAAATGGGTATCTAGTGTA
>PVKS010014632.1:0-47921 GCA_004027875.1 Aplodontia rufa
CACGTATGCTGGGCAAGTGCCTTAACTGCCGACCCACCGCTCTAGCCCCTAGATTTTTTAATGTATATTCTCTTTTTATTTTTCTGTCTCTCCCTAAGCACTACCTGAAAGGTTTTTCCATATCCTTCCCCACCTATTTCCCACCTCCCTCATGTATTCTTTTCTTCCTAGAGGTCATTATGTTTTTCTCTTGTGAGTTGATTTAATTACTTTAGCTTGCCCAATTATGCATCACTTAATGTTGCTGAAAGTAGGTTAATACAAGGAAGGTCTAAGAGCTATCAGAACCCTTCTTTGAGCAGGTGAAAGGACCATATAACCTTACATTTACTGTCCTTGTACACAGCTATATAACTTCAAGTGTAGCTGTCAGCTATCAGTCCTTACCTTCTGTGTGACCTTCCACAGTAAGATTTTGATCTCCAGGTTTACTTCCAACTCAGATTTTCCTGGATGTTGAAAATAAGGAAATATTTGAAAGTAAATAGCCCTTTATCATCTCAAGATGTGAATTGAGATGTCCCCAAAAGTGAAAAGTTCTGGCAATACTCAACAGATTCTTTTTTCTTAAAAACTCATAGTAACATTT
Source organism: Aplodontia rufa (assembly GCA_004027875.1). NCBI lineage: Eukaryota > Metazoa > Chordata > Mammalia > Rodentia > Aplodontiidae > Aplodontia > Aplodontia rufa. The sequence goes on from PVKS010014632.1 coordinate 590, forward strand.
CAAAAGATAATGTGTGCTCCAAAAAAAAATGTTAAGTTATGAATTTTTTACACAGCTGGGGCCTTCTAGGAAACTGAGGCAGTGTGAAGATCCCCCTTCAAACCCCAATACTTAATTTTTTATTTATTTGACATAGTTTTACATATTGGAGGGAATCATGGTTACATATTCATGCATACATGGATAGTGACACAGTAAGTTAAGATTGATCCTAGTCCAGGATCACCCTGCCTTCATCCATTCCCCAAACTCATGTCTCCTCTGTAATACCTCCATGCTATAATGGAAATGTGCATATCCATATATATTAATTTTTGAAATTTCTGAGTTTCTCTGTCTGCCTGTGTAGTAAGACTTCTTGTGGGAGTCCAGTGTTCTGTGTTGTATTGATAATAGCCCTATCCCTCCTACCTCCTCCTTGTCTCCCTCCATTCTCCCCCCACCTTCATAGTCATGATTTCCCCAGCTTATGTGAGATTTCTACTACTGTGAGTTTATTACTTAAATTTAGCTAACTTTCATCCTGTCTTAGGTTTTGCTCTAGCTTCCACATATCAAAGAAAACATTTGGCCCTTAAATCTCTGTGTTTGGAATATTTCACTCAGCGTAATTTTTTCCATTTCTATCCATTTACCTGAAAAAGCCATGATTTTGTTTTTTTTAATATCAGAGTAGAACTCTACTGTATGTATATGTATGTGTGTATGTATGTATATATGTGTATATGTGTGTGTGTGTGTGTGTGTGTGTGTATCACAGTTTTTTAATCCATTCATCCAGTGAGGGCCACCTGGATTGGTTCCATAGTTTAGCTATTGTAAATTGAGCTGCTATAAACATTGATGTAGCTGTGTCTCTGTAGTATGCCTATTCTAGCTCTTTTGGGAAAATACCTAATAGTGGAATAGCTGGGTAGTAAGGTTGTTCCATCCCTAGTTTTTTGAGGAGTTTCCACATTGCTTTCCAGAGTGGTTTTACAAGTTTGCAGTCCCACCAACAGTGTATTAGAGTCCCTTTCTCCCCACAACCCCTCCAGCATATGTAATTGTACATATTCTTCATTTTTGCCACTCTGGCTGGAGTGAGGTGGAATCTAATTAAAGTATTGATTTGCATTTCTCTGATTGCGAGTGATGTAGAACATTTTCTCATATATTTATTGGCTTTTAGGACTTCATCTATTGAGAAGTTTCTATCTAGTTTCCTAGCCCATTTATCGATTGGATTATTTGTGGTTTTGGTGTTCAGTTTTTGAGTTCTTTGTATATTCTGGATATTAGTCCCCTGTTGGAGGCATAGCAGGCAATGATTTTCTCCCTTTCTGTAGATTTTTTCTTGACACTCTTGACTAGTTCATTAGTTGTACAGAAGTTTTTAAGGTTAATGGCATCTCACTCATTGATTCATGGCTTTAATTCTTGTGCTATAGGAGTCTTGTTAAGGAAGGAAGTGCCTACAATGATGTAGTGGAGTATTGATTCTATTTTTTTCTTCTTGCATTTGTGTAGTTGCTGGTTTAGTTCCTAATTCTTTGATCCACTTTGATTTGATTTTTGTGGAAGGGTGAAAGATAATGATGTAATTTCAGTTGTCTGTATATGGCTGTCCAGTTTGTCCATCACCATTTGTTGAACAGGCTATCTTTCCTCCATGCTATAATTTCTCCCCTTTGTCAAATATCAGATAATTAAATACTGTGGGTTTATCTCAGTATCTTGTATTCTGCTCCATTGGTCTTCATGTCTGTTTTAATACCAATACCATGATGTTTTTGGTACTATAGCTCTACAGTATAATTTCAGGTCAAGCCTTATGATACTTCTTGTTTCATCATTCTTGCTTAGTAATGTTTTGGCTATTCTGGATTTCTTGTTATTCCAAATGAATTTGAGAACTGCTTTTTCTATATCCATGAAGAATATCATTGGTATCTTGATCTGAATTGCATTGAATCTGTACAGGGCTTGCTGCAGAATGGCCATTTTGATTACATTGATTCTGTCTAACCAAGAACATGGAATGTTGTTACATCTTCTCAGGTCTTCTTAAATTTATTTCTTTAACTTGTGATATTTTTCATTTTGGAGTTCTTTTATAACCATTATTAGATTAATGACTAGATATTTTATTCTTTTTGAGGTTATTCTGAATGGGATGGATTTCCTGATTAAGAAAATCAGGAAATTCTTTGGCAGAATTGCTGCTGGAGTATAAGAAAGCTATTGATTTAAGAATGTTGATCTTGTAACCAGCCACTTTGCTAAACTCATTTATAAGCTGTAAAAGTCTTCTGATAGAGCTTTTTGGATCTGCTATGTATAGGATCATGTCACGGGCAAGTAGAGATAGCTTGACTTTCTCTTTTTCTATTCAAATTCCTTTGATTTTCTTCTCTTGTTTGATAGCTCTGGCTAGTGTTTTGAGGACTATATTGAACAAGAGTGGTGAGCATGGGCAGATTTGTCTTGTATCTGAATATAATAGGAATTGTTTCAGCTTTTCTTTGTTAAGTATAATGTTGGCTATGTGTTTTTCATAAATGGCTCTCACAAAATTATGTTTCTTTGATCCCTATCTTCTCCAGAGTTTTGAGCATAAATGGGTGTTGAATTTTATCAAAGACCTTTTCTGCATCAATTGGGATGATCATGTGTTTTTATCTTTAATTATTTTTAAGTAGTGAATCGCATTTATTGATTTGCATATGTTGAACCAGTCTTACTTTTCTGGAATGCAGCCCTCTAGATCATGATGTATTATCTTTGTGATGTGTTTCTGAATGCAGTTTGATAGAATTTTATTACGGATTTTTGCATCTATGTTCATCAGGGAAATTTGTCTATAGTTCTTTTCTTTATATGTCTTCCTTGGGTTTTGGTATGAGGGTTAAATTCTTGGGTTTTGGTATTTGGGAGGACTCTGTCCCTTTCAATTTCATAAAGTAGTTTACTAAGGAGAGGTCCACCAGACCTTTCTTCTGTAAAGGTCTGGTGGAAATCTGATGAGAATACATCAGGTCCTGGGATATTCTTTTTTGGAAGGACATTGATAGCTGTTTAAATTTTGCTACCTGAAATTGCAAATCCCTAGTTCTTTTGATCAAGTCAGTAGGAATTCAGAAATGTCACTCAGAGTAACAGAGTAAGAAAAAGAAAAGGGGCCACTCTCAAGGGAGAGAGTGGGTCTTCTCAGAGAGAAGGTAGACAGTGTATCTCTCTCGCACTCCAGTTTTATTGGGGATCCCAGAGAAGTTTCCAGAGAGACTGCCCAGGTACATCTAACTTCTGACTAACAGCAAGGTGACATCAAACCTTCAAGTTGTCACTGCCTATGCAACTCTAGGTCACTTTGGTCAGTGCTGACTGATTCTAATTGGATTCTTAACCATACATTCTTACAGATTTTCTGGTTAAGAAAAATTATCTTAATCTCCCTGAGTTTCAGGATCTGATCACAAAGGTCTGCCCCTTCAGGATAATTAGGGTTCCTGGTAAGGACATTATTTCATTCCTGCATTTTCCTGGCAGATAACAGGTAGTTCGCTGTTGAATGTGACATAGTCTGTCCACTTAGGCCAGGCAAGGCCAAAGTTATATTGGTTCTTGGAAAAGAAAGCATGTAGGGGTCAGTAAAGTAGGCCCATTTTATAGAATTATTCTTTTAACCTTATGTTCCCAACATTCACATCAGTTTGTCCCCTAACAATTTATTCTACATATATGAGTTTCTGGCTTTTGCTTAACTGACTTGCAAAATAATCTGAGTTTTTCACTCTTCTCCTGGCTGCTTAGAGACACTAAGGCACAACCAAAGTAGGGAGAGAGGGCCTGAGCAAATGATGAATGAATTAAGCTTACAGAGGAGTCCTGGAGAATTTTGTACAGAATTTTGGAGCTGCAGAGCTTCATTATGTCGGGAATATCACATTTAAAATAGACTTTCAGTGGATTGACAATTCTTTTTTAAGAGCATGACTTTCTCTAAGTCATTTTTGGTGGGCAATTAGCAAAGCACTTAGAAAACTAAGTTCCTATTTGTAAGCTCATATTTAAGCTAAGAATTGATCTGATTATCTCAAAGCTTTAGTTAATAAATTAGCCAGTGTCTGTTCACATATGAGTGGTGAGCACATGTTTACTAACCGAGGGATGAAGGGTTTGTCAAGTTGACTCACCACAGGGCCAGACTTTTTCACTTCTGCCTGTCACAAGAATTAAAGTGGAGCTTCAGGCATTTGGAAGAATTGCTGATTAATCGCTGCATAAAAACATTTAGAGAGTCACTCTGTACTGTGAGTTTAAAACAAGTGGTTTATTTTCCAGATATGGACCTTGCAGTTTTCTTTTCCACATATTTATTGAAGTTACAGAACCTAATAGAATTCCAACTGCTGGGAATAAGCTATCAAGGATGTAAGGAACATTTCCATTGCAATGGAACTAAAATAACGTAAAGGGGAGATTAGAAAATTATACATGAGAAGTCAAACACCAAGAGAATAATCCAATTCAGTGATACTTCACAGTTCCTGGAATTGTTCACATCCGGATAGATAAAGTTACTGGTTTACTAAAAATAAATAAGAAAAAAAAAAGTAGCCAAATGAGATGCCAAAGACTAAGTGCTTAAACGCACACATTTCTTTTCCCCTTGGGTACTTCCTCAGGTTCTCACTCAGGGTTAGATTGTTCTTTACTTTATATACAATCTTAATTCATTTTATCATAGCTTATGCCAAACTTTTGCAGATTAAAAACAACTATTTAGAAAATAAAGGACCATTTACATGCAAGAACTCTAAGAACATCAAAGAATAAAAGTGGATTCTTTAACAATGAGACTATAAATAAAATAATTAACAAATTAAATGCTCACAGAAACCACATCCATAAAGCTCCTTCAGCCTCTTGTAGGCAGTGTAGAATCAATATTTTGTTTAAATCTGTATAACTTTCAAAGATTGCATTCTCCAAAATGGGCTTTCCACAAATTCCACTTAGGACCAAAATACAAAAATCATCACAAGACTCTGTGGAAAGAAGATGCAGATATATGGTAGCTGCAGTATTCTTGTTATAACCAGAACCATCTGTAGCAGGTTCTACATTCAGGGTGTAAATTTAAAACAAAGCAAAAATTTGTGAAGTTCCTCAATAGCACTTTTATCTAAATTTCTCCATAAATATCATAACAATGAACTAAAGAGAGTCAAATCTAGGATGAAGCCCCTCAAGCTATTCAGGTGACCTTAGTCTGAAGGAATTCAGATGTTACCCAGAGCTCCTCTTGGTTGGGAAGCAGCCACTTCTCTTAGAACTGTGAAGGCCGTAGCAGGTTTGAAATGGAGAGCCCTTAAACTCCCATTGCTACCAGTTAGATCTCTAATGCAACCCATTTCTTTGTGGAACACTGTTATTTCATTGAATAACATAACAAGTAGCTAGAGTCTACATACCCACCCAAGATGTCAAAGATGATTCATTCTTCTGCAGCAGAGAGAGCCAGAGAATTCTCAGTCGTAATGGCTCTTTGGCCAGACAGCTACCTGCTGCTCCCAAGGGAGGCTCATGAATAATCCTTTTCAGCATTGCCTCTTTGAAGTTTCTGGCATTTATTTCTCCCAAAGTACTTTGGGGACTTGGAAGCTGGATGCCTGTGTGATTCTGTCTCAACCATCGCAATTAACAGTTTTATCAGAGGGAGAGGCTTGACTTTGTTTTGGCAGCATTGATGGCACACCATCCTTTTAAAGAAATACTTGTAGGAAATGTGACTTCTTTTAGTTACTTGAGAAATACCATGAGACAGCAGACCTTGGCAATGCCGCACAGATTGAACCCCTTACCCTCTCTGTTTTGAAATATAGTTCAGAAGTCAGAGAAAGACTGCACATTCATGCGCTATTTGTGACATTTGGTGGCTGTTAGAGGACATTATAAAGTTAACCTTTGCATCACTGACTCAGTTTTGTTAATGTGTTACTATTTGTGTGGATATTAACAGAGTGTGGTGTTTTTCTCTTTCTTTTTGAGAAACTATTTAACTTCTAAGAAGAAATAAAAAATGGTTCATGAAACATAAAACACAAGCAAAAATATTAAATTGGATTATGCAATAGCTGAAGAACTTTATTAAGCCTCCCAGAAGTTTTTCATTTAAGTTTAAAATGAATCCAGTGAATACTCATAATTATTTTACTTTGTATTTTTCTCTTGATCATGGATATAAAGTTGTTCTCACATGAGAAACCCATTAATTACTAATCTCAAATTATTTTCATGTCATTCTTCTTTCTTTATTTTTGTTCACTAGTGTGGTATGGAAGTTTAATGAAAAAATAACTATTAATTCACATTCATTTTTGGTGAACTTTAGAGCAGCATAATTGAGATTTTAACAAAAAAATTATGTGTTCTCAAGCATGTTTTGGAGGTCAAGTTAATTTCTAGAGTAACACAGTTCTACTTCCATAATAAAAAGCAGATGAAATTTAAATGCAATTCATGAAAAATAAATTAATAAATATTCCTGTGATTGTGGGAATATATATTTTTATTTAATTATTAAGTTGTGTTAATTAATTAATCATTTTATGGGGACACATATATTGGTTGAATGCAATTTTGGGATTTTTTTTTTGTTTGTTTTTGGTGGTGGTTCTAGGGATCAGATCTTGCATGCTAGGCAAGTGCTAGAGCACTAAGCTACATCCTCAGTCACATTTTTAAGATCATTAACAAGTTACTGGAACATTTTTGTCTTATCCTGGCCTGCTAAAATGGAATACCATGCATTGGGTAAATAAAAAAACAAAAATTTATTTGGATATGGTGGCCCACACCTATAATTCAGTGACTCAGGAGGCTGAGGTAGGAGGACTTCAAGTTTAAAGACAGCCTCAGCAATTTAGCAAGACTCTGTCTCAAAATAAAAAGAAAAAATACAAAGGGCTCAGTCATAGTAAAGCACCCCTGGGTTCTATCCCCAGTATCCTTGCCTCCTAAAAAAAGGCAAATTTATTTCTCAAAGTCTAAAGACTGGGAAATCTGAGATCAGGGTGCCAGCATGAGTATTTTCTTGTCTCCTCACATGGCAGAGATTTAAGAGGGAAGAAGCAAACTACCTAATGCTTTTTAGAATAAGGGCACTAATCCTCTTCAGGAGGGCACCACCATCATGACCTAGTCACCTCCTCTGGCCCAACCTGCAAACACTATCACCTTGGTGGTTAGGAGTTCAACATGTGAATTTTGAAGTGAATACAGACATTCCTTCCATACCATTTTTATTTTCTTTCTTAAAGAGAGAGTGGGACAGTATGAGAGAGAGAAATAATCCATTTTCATTTTAGTTTTTCACGTGGCTTTGTTGCTCTGAAATTTCGTTGTGTATGTGACACTGAGGTATGAACCTGCATCCTCACACATGCCTGGCAAGTACTGCCACTGCTCCAACCCCCATTTCATAGCACTTTGAAGACTGAGAATTACCTTTTTACCCCCTCTGGCATCTAATGGCAATTATTGTACTTGATAGAGTGCTATAAACCTGGAAAAATGGTCATATTTCAAATGAATATTATTGCCAAGATAATTTTTTAAATGATGGATTAATTTATTCTTTTATAGTAAATATTCAAGAAAACACATTTCTTTCTTACTATACAGTAGATATTATATTATGTATTACAGAAAAAAGATAAATATGGATTCATTCAATGTGTTATGTTATTAAGAATACTTAAGATAATTAAAACAATGACAATTGTAACCATAATAAGGGCTCTTTTCTTAGTCACTTGATCATTTTAGTATAATCCTGACACTAAACATCTTTAGAATAGGATAAAAAAACTATAAACCTATCTCACTCATAAACAAAAATTATGTATGATTAAACAGATAAAATTACTGTGCAATGATGTATTTAATGAATAATTTATCATGGACAATAATATCTATCCCATAGAATTCAAGGATGGTTCAACAAGAGATATATTAATGTAAAACAGTCTGGGTAAAGTTATATACTTTTAAATATATAAAAAATTTGGAAGGATTAAAAAAACATGATTAAAATTTCAGGCGGGAAACATGTCCTATCACTAATATCAGTTTTAGAAAGAGTAAAAGAGATGAGAGATAGATTTACTTGATTGAAATTTGAAGTAAAAAAATAGGTTTTACAGAGAAAGATGCAAAAAGTAAAATTAAAACTTAAGTGATAAACTTCTAGTTCTGGTTAAGATGGAGTAAACATTTTTTTTTTTTGTCTCTTACTGAACTCAATTATAAAACCTGGACACAATGCACAGATAGCTACTTGAGAACTCTGAGAAGTAAATATAAGAAGACAGATTGGAACAACGCCACTGAGTTAGCTGTGAGTTTGCCATTTCTTTTCTCCTTTGGTATGTCCTGGCTAGAACTCAGTATAATCCAAAACCCAGAAATGAACTCTGTGTGCAGACATTCAGGAGAAACCCTCTAGTTTTAGAAAAACAAAAGGAAACTACTAGAATTTAGAAGTAGTAAGGAGACTTTATTGGAAGGTTTTCCTCTTCTTTACCTCTGTTATGTTGGGGGGAAATGGTAGTGGCAAGAACTACTGGCAGGACAAACCAGGAGCCACATTTTACAATGAGGAGAAGCTGCCTCTCCGTTCCTTCAAGCTATAACCCTGATATTCTGTCCCAAGCTTGTTTATTTTTTTCTTCTTTCTCTGCCTGGAAATTGTTTGATTCCAAATATGCCAGAAGTCAGTAATTTTGGCCAAAAATCTGAGAAGGGAAGCCCAAGGATTTTGTATGGGTGAAATAGCCTTCATGAATTAAAATGATCTAGACATTCCTAAATGAAGGAAAACTAAAAGTTGCTGGAAGCAGATCTGCCTTAAGGGAATTGCTAACGAGTTCTTCAGATAAGAGGGAAATGACACTAGAAGGAAAGTTAGAACATCAGAAGTGAAAAAAGTTAAGAGCATAGAGCGAAAATATCTGTATCTACGTAACACTCCATTCTCTTGAATTATTCCAGGCATGTTTGACTGTTAAAAGCATAAAATGGGGCTGGAGAGGTGGATCAGTGGTAGAGTGCTTACCTGGCATGCTCAAGGAGCTGGGTTAGAACCCTAGCACCACATACATAAATGCTGGAAAAAACAAATACCAGATGAAAAAATAAATTAAAAATTTACTCTCTCTCTCTGTCTTAAAAAGGCATAAAATATAACATTATCAGCAATTTCATTGTACGCACATGCGAAAGTTAAGACAGGAATAGCATAAAGGAAAGAAGTTAATGGGAGTTTGTAGTACTAGTACTCCTACATACCAACTAAGTAGAAATATACCAACTCTATGTAGATTGTAGGGAAAATGTGCACTTCATGATTCTCAGAGTAAGTTCTAAAAGAAAAAACTATTTAAACTTATAATGGGAGTAGCATCAGTGAATAATTAACAAAGGAAACAAAGAACAAAGTCAAATGATATTAGGTTCAGACTAAATATAGACACTTTCTCCAGAGTACATACTATATACTTGATAATTCAAGAGCATTGTCTAACATCTCTTTAGGGACATGTTAAAAAAAGAATAAATAAAGCACATAGCACAAACCAGTGAAACTAGTTGAATAAATTGCTATAGGATTTTTATACTTTTCTATTTTAAAAGTTATTTGATTATTTAAAAACAAACATTTTATGTTACATCAACTAGACCTATTAAAAAATAAATAATCATTATGACTTTTCTTGAATAATCAATTGCTAAAATTTAATTGATGCTCTTACCAAAAAAAAAAAAATATGTACCACCTCATTATCTCCAGGTGATAAAAATAAATTCCCACAAGACTAGTAGTCTTTGGCTCATGAGTTACTTTGCTTTTATTTTTATTTTTGAGTGTGTGTGTGTGTGTTTATGTGTGCTTATTTGGCTATATTTAAGCAGTGGATATTACTGTTTGTTAAAATTGACTTTGTTCTGCCTGAGAAACTAAGTGCTACATTTCATTTTTATTTTTATTTAATTAATTATTAATATTTAAACATCTGAACAGGCAAGTTTCTACTGGAATTTTTCTGTTTTGTGTCTACACTGAAAGTTATGTGAATTGATTTGCAGAAAGCTATTAGGGAAAGAAGATCAAAGTTTCCTATTCAAATTATAAGACATTAAATGAATTCTAATCTTTATATCCTCAAAAAGTAATCAATGCAATATTATTTTAACTCTGATCAATTTAATTTTAATAGTTTTGCTGTGCTACTTTAGGGCTTAATCATGTATCTGATTTTTCTCTCTCTAAATACACAAATACTACTTGAAGAAAATTTTTGGACTATCAATTCTGCATCCCAAATCAAAATGAAATTTAGTTTTCTAGGAAGAGTACTGGGCACTTTAACATTTAGCAGTATGCCTATCCCACATTACCCATGAAAACTCAGTGACTAAAGCTGGTGAAAAGATGACTCTAAGAACAGAACAGAGTCATAATAAAATCCTGCATAAACCCATCAGGAAAGCGCAGCATGAAGAGTGGTAACACCCATGGTATCAAGGATGTGGCACAGCGTGAAGCTCAGGCTTTGCTGGTGAGAATACATATTGCTGCCTTTAAAACTGCTGCAGCACCTACTAAAATGAGAACATGTAAATTCTATTTATGAGTCTTTTATTTCTGTATAACGTTACCACAAAGTTCCTTGCGAAAGGAGGGATATGGAAATCGTATTTGGGGGATCATTGATGCCACAGAGTGGAAGATGAAACTAAAAGATGAAAATATGGATAAGACCACATGATCAGAAGACTTAAAGGTGAGAGCTAATGAGAGCCTGAGTCAGCTGGAGTGAGGAGAACAAGGAACAATAAAAGCATGAATGCCTTATCTCCACCTCTCTTCCAAACCAAACCAAACAAACAAGTAAACAAAAACTCTTCTGAAAGACTTAATTCATGAGAAAATATAAATGACTAAAAAAAAAAAAAACTGTTGTTTAATAGGACCATGGGTCCCAAAAGAAGGTAGGCCTACTAATTAGATAGGAATCATAGCCTCTAAGTTGAAAGCATAACTATAGTTGTCCAATGCTGAGTATTTTTCCTAAAGGTTTTTTTGTTGTTGTTTATTTCTTTCGTAGTCATTAAGATTTTTCCAAATATGCATTACCTATCAATGAGAGACAACAGAAGGTGCACTCCAGAGCTGAGATGACTGAACTGTGTCTGTACTTGAATTCTGTTGAATTTGGTTCATTATTTGCGTATGTTAAGAGCTGTTCAATTCTGATTCTATTGTCTCAAATATTGGGATTCCTTCAAGCTTCATGTCATCTACATGCTTAAAAATGTTTTCTAAAGCATTGATGGATGTGATCAAGAAGAGAGGACTGGTGTGCTGGAGCGGTGGCTTAGCAGTTATTGGACTTGCCCAGCACGTGCAAGTACACGGGTTCAAACCCCAGCACCCACGTACACAACTAAGTGTCAGAGCAACAAAAGCCATGTGAAAAACTCAACAAAATTGATTCTCTCTCTCTTAAAAAAAAAAAAAAAAAAAAGAGAGGGCTGGAGTGGTGGCTCAGTGGTTGGAGTGCTTGCCTGGCATATGCAAGGACCTGGGTTCAAACCTCAGCACCACATACACAACTAAGTGTTGAAGAAACAAAGGCCAGTTAGAAAAATAAATAAAATTGATTTACTTTTTTTCTCTCACACTCTCCCTTCCTTCAAAATAAAAAAATACAGTACTATGATATTTAAATCCTCTCACCAAGCTTGTAAAAGCACTCATTTATGTTCAAATCTAATCATTTAGTGAAATGCTAATTCACCTAAATTCTATCAACATCCATTGCAACTTTCTATAATGTGGAGATATCACAACATACTGAGAAATCTTTTCAAAGGCCTACATTTTTATGAACTATTAATTTATTAACAAAAATGATTTATTTTTATCTTTGGATGAAAGATTCTTTTGCTCTTTGTAGTTGCTAGGAGTCAGCATAACATACTTTCTGTTTGCTCCTTAAAAGCTACCCATATGTAATTAAGGATGTTTATAAATATTAACACATTTGTTTGTACCTACAATTTTTTTTTACCTTGGAACATGTTTTCCTTTAAACCTAGTTCTTGAAATCCATTGTTTCAGATCTGGGTCATGGAGCAGTTAAAAAAAAAAGAATTTTGCTTAAAGTTTCATTATACATAGCTGAAGTTCATTTAAGGGACAACTTCGAGAATGCATTGGGGATTTGAGGGTGGCATGGATCATTTCACAAGTGTACACAACAGCAGACCCTGCAAGCCTTTGAATCTGGAGCCATGGGCACAGAATGGTGCAGAATCGAGACTCTATGTATATCTTTGCGTAGAACTGAGAAAATGAAGACTGGATGCCTTTCTTTGGAACCTAATGAGAAGAAACCACAGAGACACTTCAGAAGCCACCAATTTTAATTTTTGGCTTTAATTAATAAAAATGCTATAAATATTCTTGACCAAGTCTTTTGTGGTTATATTTTAATTTCTTTGAGGTATATATCTGGTAGTAGAATTATAGGATAATAGGAACAATGAAGTTTACTTTTATAATAAACTGCCAGAACTTTTCTAAAGTAGTATCTCATTATGGGTCTACAAGACTTTACACTCTGCTTTGAGTTGGTACTGATCCATACAGTGAAATAGCATTTTCTTCATTAGAAAAGTTCAAGAAAAATAAAAAATGAAGTTTTCTAAACTAACATCCATAGATATTTATTCCTCTTTCTCTATATGTAAAAATAAAAAGTAACTCCCCTTGATAATTTTCTTTGCATTTTATCTAAAGTTCATTTTTAGTTTTGAATTCTGCTGGTAGATTTTTATTTCATTTATGTTTATTAAATATTTGGAAGTAAGTGCTATTTGAAGTCTATTAAGTTCCTTAGCTTGATGGTTAACTGGATAAAGAAGTGGCAATCATTGCCCTTAGTGCTCTTAACATATAGATGGATAAACAATTATGTGTAAGCAAGCACTACTGGTACTATTTTGGTTGTTGATATATGGTATAGGGAGGGAAATTCAAAAGAGCTAAAATTGAAATCCATTCAGGTTTTTTTCCCAAACAAATTAGGGAGGAAAAAATCCATTGAATTCACAGTGCAATCAAGGAGAATCTCTTTGTGTTCAGTTGATTAGCCTCCTTCATTCTGTATACAATCTTAGTTCTCTCTTGCCACATACTAAGAAGATCCTTGGATTTCTGTCATGCACTTGCTTACTGACCAACTTCTGATGTCAACCTTCTTTTTTTTCTTGTAGAAGTGACAAGATAAGTGAAGAGTAAAAATTTTACTTTGTTTTCACAATTTTGCATTTTTTCTCAAGCATTCAGAAGTTCTTGATAATCTTCTAGATCTTAATGCTTTGTTTTTGTCTGGTGTCAAAAGTGAGTTTATGAAGAAGAAACAGCAGCAGAAGAGACGTTTTAGTTAACTGACAGTCTGCTTACCATCACATTTTATTACTTAATTCCTGGTAGACCATGTGTGTATGTCTACTGGCCTCTAGGAATAACCACCCTCAGAATTTTAGTGTTTTAAGATATTAGAATATTATTTCTCATTAGCAAATAGTCCAAAATGATTTTTTAATATTTGGCCATTAGTTTTTTTCCATGTGATAATTTATACTCAGATTTCTTCCAGTTTGGAGCTGTATCAGTCTTCAAGGTCTTGAAATCCTTTACAGACTGCACTGACAGGGGAAATGGTCAATCATAATTCACGGGCTTTTATGAACCTGGCCTACGAGCAACACATGACCATTTCTACTCAGATTCTATTGGTGTGAACTGGTCCTATGGCCACAGAAAAGAAATGGGAAATACAGTACATGATGGGCAGCTATTTTTCAGTTAACTAATCTACATTGAAGAGAGGGGAAGGTGAACACAGCCCTGCTCACCATAGCATGCTTCCTGACTCGCTGTTCTCTTTCCATGTCTTCCCCACCATCAAGATCTTCCTTAGCCCTCTAGGATTCTTCTCCAGAAATTCCCCACTCTCCTTATATGAGTGGAGACACTCATGACCATGGGATGCTTTAGATATATGGTTATGCTGATTCCATGCTATGATATACACTTTAGCGTTTCATACAGTTCGACTCTGGTTTTTATATGTTCTTCTCTCTTTTCAGTATTCTATAGAATGTAAAAATCTTATTTTCTTTAAGTTCAGAAGTCTGGAGTCCTCTGCTGCAAGAAGGCTTTGATGCTGCCTTTGAGCTCCAGCAAAGATGCCCTTCCTTCTCTCTTCTTGTCTCTTCCACACCCTCACCTTAACATAAGTCTAATCCTCCTTAAACTCTTCAAATGCTCAAGCTTATGAATTTTTTTGTATTACTTCATATCATGTATCTAAAATTAGTGCATCCATTCAGATAAGTCAGGCTACCATTAAAGTCTTTCTTTAACTATGGTCTAAATGTTCATTTTGACCCCAAATTCCTATGTTGAAACCTAATCCTCAGCATGATAGTATGTGGTGGTGGGGGGCCTCTGAGGGGTGATTATGTCCTGAGGCAGAGCCCTCAGAGGAAGAATGGTATACTTATAAAGAGGGCTGGAGTGATGGCTCAGCGGTTATTGTGCTTGCCTGGCATGTGCCAGTACACAAGTTTGAACACCAGCACCACATACACAATGAAGTCTTGGAGCAAAGAAAGCCACATGAAAAACTAAATAAAAATTTATTCTCTCTTTCTCTCTCTCTCTCTCTCTCTTTCACTGTTTCTCTCTCTCTCTTTAAAAAAGAAAAGAAAAGGAAAAAGAGGGCCCAGAGGACTGCCTTGCCCCTTCTTCCATGTGCAGATACAGTTAGATAGCACATCTATGAACAAAAGGGCGGGCCCTCACTAGATATCAATCTCCTGGTGCCTTACACTTGAACTTGTCAGCTTCCACAACTGTGAAAAATAAGTTTCTGTTGATAAGCTTTTCAATTTATGGCATCTTATTACAGGAATCCAAATGGACTGAGACAAGACCTTACCCTTCTTCCTCATGCAGAACAGTCAGTATGAATAAACACACACAGGTTTGATGAATGTCTCTGGCAGAAAGACTTTGGAATATTTCCCTGGACTTCTGTGCAACCAAGGTTGATTTCTCAATTATTTCCTGCATGCTCTTTTGGTTAAGACATGTTGCATGTGATTGCTAATATTTCCTGTGGGTACTTATTCTCTGGGTTAAAAGAAATGAAATGAGAAAATGATACTTGTAAAATAGTTTGTATTTCCAGTTTCTAAGGTGGAAAACACAAGCTAAAGTTGGTGGTTGAATTACCTGCTTGATTGAAAAATTAGTAAAATTCTTTATCAGGGATTATGAATTGTTTTCTAGCTTTGTCCATAAAAGTGACCAAATTATGAATTATCACTACAAAATTCCAATCTCATTCCCACCAAATATTCTAATTATACAAAATTCTGTAAACATTCAGGGAATTTCAAGATTTTTCTTTTCTTTTTTTCTTTCTTTTTTTTATTTTTTTCATTCAAGATAGTCTTACATTTGGGAGGGAACATGGCAAACAATCATGAACAAATGCATAGTGACAGAGCAAACCAAGACTGAGGCCATTCCGTGGTCTTCCCTCTTGGGTTCCCCCTGATCTCATATTTCCCCCTGCTTTACCCCATGTTACTAGGGCTTCTCATGAAAATGGAAGGCTGCCCACTGGGTTGGTACCCCTGTACTCCCTCCCTCCAGCTGCCTTGATATCCTTCCTGTTCCCACATCCCCTCCCTGCCCCCTCCCTTCATCCCCAAGCATCATAGGCAAGGTTCCCCCTGCATGTGTAAAAATTCACCCTTGTTGGGGTTGTTATTAGTTTAGCCAACTATTAGTCTGTTTATGATTGTGTTATGGTTTCCACATAGGAGAGAAAACATTCATCCCCTGAATACCTGAGTTTAGGGTATTTCACTCAGCATAATTTTTTCCATTTCCATCCATTTGGCTGCAAATGCCATGATATCATTTTCTCTAATAGTGGAGTAGAATTCCATTGTATATATGTACCATAATTTTTGAATCCACTCGTTCAGTGAGGGGCATCTGGGTTGGTTCCACAGTTAGCTATAGTAAATTGAGCTGCTAAAAACATTGATAAAGCTGTGTCTCTGTAATATGCAGATTCTAGCTCTTTTGAGAAAATACACAGGAATGAGATAGCTTAGTCATAAGGTGGTTCCAGTCCTAGGTTTTTGAGGATTCTCCACACTGCTTTCCAGAGTGACTGTAGCAGTTTGCAGTCCTACCTACAATGTGACAGTGTCCCTCTCTTCCCACAGCCCCTCCAGCATCTGTCATTATCCGTATTCTTCATTTTTGCCACTCTGACAGGAGTGAGGTGGAATCCCAGTGAAGTTTTGATTTGCATTCTCTGATTGCTAGTGATATAGAGTATTTTCTCATATGTTTATGGGCTTTTTGACTTCCTCAGTTGAGAAATTTCTATTTAGCTGCCTACCCCATTTATTGATTGGATTATTTGTGAGTTTGGTGTTCAGTTTTTTTAGTTCTTTGTATACTCCTGGATATTAGCCCTCTGTCTGAGATGTAGCAGGCAAAGATTTTCTCCCATTCTGTGGGTTCTGTCTTGACACTCTTGACTAATTCTTTATCTGTGCAGAAGCCTTTTAGTTTAATGGCATCCCAGTCATTTATTCTTGGCTTTACTGCTTGCGCATGGGAGTCTTTTAAGGAGGGTGATGCTGACCCCTATGCTGTCTAGCATTCATCCTACCTTTTCTTCAAGCAATTATAAAATTGCTAGTTTAATTTCCAGATCCTTGAACTATTTTGATTTGATTCTTGTGCAGGGTGAGAGGTAAGGTTCCAATTTCATTTATCTGCACATGGTTGTCCAGTTTGTCCAGCACCATTTGTTGAACAGGCTATCCCTCTTCTATCCTATGCTTTTGTCCCTTTTATCAAATATCAGATGGCTAAAGTTTTAGGGGTTCATCTCATTATCTTCTATTGTGTTCCATTGGTCTTCAATTCTGTTTTGATACCAATACCAACCTGCTTTTGTTACTATAGCCTTATGGTATAATTTCTGGTCAGGAATTGTGACACCTCCTGCTTCCTCCTTCTTGCTGAGTAATGTTTTGGCTAGTCTGGGTCCTCTGTTATTCCATACAAATTTGAGAGTTGCTTTTTCTATATCTGTTAAGAATGTCATTGGTATCTTGATGGGGATTGCATTGAATCTGTATAGGGTTTTATGTAGTATGGCCATTTTGATTATATTGATTATGCCTAACCAAGAACATGAAATATTTTTCCATCTATTCAGGTCTTCTGCAATTTATTTTTTAATGTTTGATAGTTTTCATTGTAGGGGTACTTAATATCCTTTATTAGATTAATGCCCAAGTATTTTATTTTACTTTATTTTTTGAGGAGATTGTGAATGTGACAGAGTTCCTGATTTCTTCTTCAGTGGACTAGTTGCTGGAATATAGGAAAGCTAATGATTTA
Source organism: Aplodontia rufa (assembly GCA_004027875.1). Classification (NCBI taxonomy): domain Eukaryota; kingdom Metazoa; phylum Chordata; class Mammalia; order Rodentia; family Aplodontiidae; genus Aplodontia; species Aplodontia rufa. The sequence goes on from PVKS010014632.1 coordinate 18,150, forward strand.
TGAGTGTTGATCTTATAGCCAACCACTTTGCTGAAATTGTTTATAAGCTTCTGGTCAAGTTTATTGGGTGTTCTAGGTATAGGATCATGTCATCAGCAAATAGAGACATTTTGACTTCCTCTTTTCCTATTCAAATTCCTTTGATTTTCTTCTCTTTTCTGATAGCTCTGGCTAGGGTTTCAAGGACTATATTGAATAAGAGTGATGAAAGTGGACATCCTTGTCTTGTTCCTGAATTCAGTGGAAATGCTTTCATTCTTTCTCCATTAAGCACAATGTTATCTATGAGTCTGTTATAAATGGCTCTTACAGAATCAAAGTATCTTCCTTTGATCCCTATTTCTTCAGAGTTTTGAGCATAAATGGGTGCAGAATTTTATCAAAGGCCTTTTCTGCATTAATTGAGATGATCATTTGATTTTTATTTTTAATTCTGTTTAAGTGTAATTCACTTACATTTATTGATTTGTGTATGTTGAACCAGCCCTGCTTTCCTGGAATGAAGCCCGCTTGATCATGATGAATTATCTTTTTAGTGTATTTTTGGATCCAGGTAGACCACAACCTAGTCCACAGAGCTAATCTTAACAAATATTAAAAAGTTGACATAGTCACATCTTTCCTGTTAGATCACAATGCTATGACATTAGCAATTAACAAAAAAAAATCAGCAGAAACATTCAAATGCTTGGAAATTGAATAATACCCTCTTTTTTTTTTTAAAGGACAGTGAGAGAGACAGAGAGAAAGAACCAATTTTTATTCAGTTTTTCACATGGCTTTCGCTGCTCCTACATTTAGCTGTGTACAAGGGTGCTGGGGTTTGAACCCCTGTACTTGTGCATGCTGGGCAAGCGCTGCAACTGCTGAGCCACCGCTCCAGCCCCAAATAATACCCTCTTAAACGAAGAATGGATAAAAGAGGTAATGAGAACAGAATCAAAAATTTCTTGAAAATGAATGAGAATGAAGAAACAACATATTGAAATCTCTGGGATGGTATGAAAGCATTCTTAGGTATACGTATAGCACTGAGTGTCTTCATCAAAAATCAGGAAAGAGCCCAAATAGTCTTATGCTCCAACTCAAATCCCTACAAAAAGAGGAACAATCCAATCCCAAACCTAATAGAATACAGGAAATAACTAAAATCAGAGCTGAAATCAATGAAATTGAGAACAAAAAATACAAATTATCAACAAAACAAAGAGTTGGTTCTTTGAAAAGATAGACCCCTCACCAAACTCACCAAAAGGAAAAATCAACAAAAGTGAAGCAAATCAACTAAATCAAAGACAAAAACAGAGATATCACCAATGACTCAACCAAAATCCAGAAGATTATCAGAACTTCTTTTGAAAAATTATACTCTGGCAAGTTTGATAATCTGGAAGAAATGGTCAAATATCTGGCCACATACGACATTCCCAAATTTACACCGGAAGACTTTGAAAATCTAAACCAAACAATCTCAATTAGTGAAATCAAATCAGCAATCAAATGTCTTCCAAAAAATAAAAGCCCAGGACCTGATGGATTCATAGCAGAATTCTACATGACCTTTACAGAAGAATTAACACTGATCGTCTACAAGCTTCTCCATGAAATTCAAAGAGTTAGAACCCTCCCAAACTATTTTTATGAAGCAAATATAACACTGATACCAGAACCCAACAAAAACACATCAACAAAAGAAAACTACAGATCAATTTTCCTGATGAACATAGACACAAAAATCCTTAATAAAATTCTAGCTATCTGGATCAAGCTTTTTCAAAGCACGTGAAGTCCTATTTTAAACTTAAGGAAGTACAGCAAAGTGCTCAAGACCATGACCTGCACATAGGAAAGTTTCAGCACATTACAGGCTTGTGAACTGGAGACAGCTTCTCAACCTTTAGTTGCCTCAGTTTCAAGTGTTAAATAAGATGAAAATGTTGCATCTTATCACAGAGGGTTATAAAGAAAGCTGAATTAGTTAATATTCCTAAAATAACAAAAACAATACCTGCTGCATAGTAAACACTGCATAATTACTTACTATTTAATCAAGACAAGATTTTAGTAGTTAATTTATCAAATATTTTCTTCTTGAGTTCAAGGGCTCAAATATAATAAATCATCACTGTAACACTTTTCATCCAATTCTTTGATTACTGAAGTCTCATTAAAGCTGCTAAAGAATCTAATAAAACTATCACATTGGCTACTATGAACTTTTCTATGCATTGAAGTATTATATTCATTTTTTAAAAGAGGGAGAGAAGAAGAGAGAGAGAGAGAGTAAGAATGAATCAATTTTAAATATTTTTTTCATCTGTCCTTTGTTCCCCCGACACTTAGCTGTGTATGTGGTGCTGGGATTTGAACCAGGGTTCCCAGGTATACAAGGCAAGCACTCCAACAGCTGAGTCACAGTTCCAGCCCCTGAAGTATTATGTTCTTATACTTATTTCAATTAGGTGAAGAATCAAAACTAGATCAGGTAGGAAGCAAATATTAGATCAGTGATTTGGACAATATTGAAACAACTCTGTCATTATTAGCACAAATAAACTAAAAATTATAAAAGAAATTTTACTTTAATAATTTACCAAAATATTCCTAAGAAAAGGGATTAATTAGGGGAGAGTTTGGTAGACCTACATTTTAGAAATGGAAGAAAAGATGGTGAAATAAATAGAATAAAGTTTACAAACCTGTTTTATATTTCATTTCCCTCTAATTCATCTTAGTGGTTTTATTCTTGTCCGACTTTTAATAGTAAAATGATGAAATCTTAGGCCTTTAAGTACATGAACAGCCCGTACTTGGAACTGGGTTTGATTTTCTTAACTTTTTACTTTCCCCACTGTCTCTATTTTCACTTTACAATTAGTTGTTTTTTTTTTTTTTTTTAAGAGAGAGAAAGGGAGAATGAGAGAGAGAGAGAATCAACTTTATTGAGTTTTCCATCTGTTTTTCATTGCTCTGTCAGTTGTGTATGTGCTGTTGAGGTTTGAATGCAGGTGCTTGTGCCTGCCCGGCAAGCAAAATACTTCTGAGCCATGCTCCAGCCCCACAATTAGTTGTTTTTCTTTTTAATTTAATATTTAGCCCTGAGTTTACTATGTAAGCACTAAAATGTAAACATAAGGTTCACCGCAAGGAGGTGTGTGTGTGTGTGTGTGTGTGTGTGATGTTGTGCATTGGTTCTCAGATGTCTTCCAACACAATTCATCATCTGGAGGTAAAGGAGCATCGTGTGTTACTCATAATGTGAATTAGCTGTGTGCTAAAGAAATGGGTTTTGCAACTTGCTGAGTTCAAACAGAAGCAGTTAACTGGTGAAAACTAGAAAACTCTGATTCCTTCGGGCAAGGAAAACAGTCTCACAGTACCAAGTTTTTAAGTTTATCTATGCACTAAACAAACAAACATGTGCTTGTTGTCCTCTGTCTACAGAAGGCTAAATGAACATTTTGAAACTCTATTACTTAACTCAGTTCAGATAGTCACAACATTGTTGAAAACACTTCATTTATTGCATCAGCCCTTTGAGATGTTTGCTTCTGCAATAAGGAAAAGGAATCAGTGTTGGATGTGGCATTTGTGTTCATGCTTTAATATTTCTGTAGTTCTTATTTGGTGTCTTCTATTTTGGAAGTGGCTGTCTTCTGACCAAATAGAAGGTGGTTCCAACTTCACTAAATTCGCATCACAACTATAAGAAGTGTTGAAACTAGAATCTTGAGAGAAGCATATTCTATCCTTGTTGACATCAATAAAATTAAACAAGAAGCATGGCTTGGGCTGTGATAATACCAGCCCAAGATTAAATTAATGCTTTTTCCTTTTTGAAAGCTTCAAAATACACTTTTAAACAAGGTGATAGTATTCTTCATCAAAAAACTGCAGCCAGCCCAGTGGTGATCCACAGTAAAAAGAACACTGGATTTGACGTCAAGAGATCCAGGTCTTGTTTCTGTTCCACCCTCTTTTGCCAATGAGATTGGGCAAGTCATGAAAACTTTCTTGGCCACACTTTCCCCATCTGTGAATTAAAGGAGTTAAACAATCAAAATTTGGTTTCTGAAATACGAGTTATGTTTCATAGTTCAGAAACTTCTGTAAAGTCAAAAGGGAAATGTAACACATATCAGAAGTGATTGCACTGGCTTGCAGTGAACTACTTTAGTATTTCAATAAAACCACTTCTTTCCCTTTCAGTGCATTTATAATACTCTAGCACAATATCCTGTTTAATTATTTCCTTACCTACTAGACTATAAACACTATGAAGGATTACATAATTATATTGCCAGGGCTTAAACCAATGCTTGGTACAGAGTGGGTGTTCAACAAAGAATTGTCTAGTAAGTAAATAAGTGAATAGTGAGTGTTATATTGTTGCTTTCAAATGTGAAGCTGCCCACTGATAAAAATGTACTGAACTTAAATTCTATGCATTAAACATTCTATGCATTAAAACATTATAGTACATCCTTCTATCGTTCTTAGCTAAGCTGTAAACCTCTTTTTAAAACTTATAACTCTTTTCTCTAAAGAGAGAGAGACAGTGAGAGAGAGAATCCACTTTCATTTAGTTTTTCATGTGGCTTTCCTTGCTCCCACATTTGGTTGTGTACGTGGTGCTGAGGTTCAAACTTGCATCCTCACACATGCCAGGCAAGTGCTGTAACTGCTGAGCCACTGCTCCAGCCCCTTTGTAAACTTTGAAGCCCTTAGTAATTGTTATTATTGTTAATTATAATAATTTGTATTATTTAATTAAATTGTATAAAAGATCTTTTAGAAATTCTACAGTATGCAAACATATAAACCAAATTGAACTCATATGTACAATTATTTCAAAGGTATAAAACCTCTTTTCCTCAATCCTATGTGTTTAGTGCAACATCTGGCTTCTACAGATTCAATTCCATCAACTGCAATCAAGACAAATTCACATACATCATATGTGTGACACACTTTCCCTAGTTCAATGCATATAATATTCTACTGCTCATTCAACCCATCTGTTTTGGTTTAAATGTGAGGTGTCCCCTAAAACCTCACATGTAACAATGTGAAGGCTTAGGTGAAGTGATTGAGTTGTAGAAGCTTTGATCTGATCCTTGAGTTAATCCCCTGAGAGGGATTAACTGGCAACTGGGGGCTGGTAGCAATGCCATTTTGGTGGAAGTTGGGTTCCTGTCTCCCAGAGAGGAAGAATGAAAGTGAGGGATACCCAGGCAAGCATAGTAGACAGATTTTATTTTAGGAAAAGAATAGGAAGCAAAGTTTAGGGAAAAGAGCAGACTTCCCCAGAGTGGGAGAAGGGGAAAGAGCCAAAGAGGCAGTGAGGTTTGCCCTTTTTATAGGAAGTCCATCTTTCAATTGGTCATCCTCTCCCTTCCCCCATACCTAGGACAAGGCTAGTTGGGTCCAGTTTTGGGTTTGCACCTCAGGCATCAATAGAAAGAATGTGGTGCTTACTTAGCAGAAGGAAGTGTCTGCATCTGGACCCACCTTGTCAGACCCTTCTCACTACCATTGGGGGATGTCAAATTGATCTTAGAAGAAAAAGGACTGGTTTTCCCTTGATTGACTGGAATATTCTAACTATTCTGACTGCATAACTTCCCCCGCTTTCCCCATCTCCCCACCTGCTCCCCACCCCATCCCCACCCCCTGTCTCAGTAAGGTGTGGCTGGAGGCTGGAGGAGGTAGGTCACTGGGAGTGTGTCTTTGGGGTGTGCATTCTGTACCTGGTGTGGAGTTTCTCGGCTCTGCTCTGCTTCCTGATGTGAAACCATGAGTTCCCTGCTCTCTAGAGCCCACTGTACAGCCTCACCACCAGTGCTGAGGTATGGAGCTGTCCTGTGGACTAACACCTCCGAAATCGTGAACCCGCAAAATAAACTTTTCCTCCTGGGATTGTTTTGATCTGTTCATCATGGCAACAAAAAGCTGACTGAAATATCATCTTTTGGGGGGAAGAATGAGCCTAACCTTCACAAGGCCCAGTATTATCAGAACTCTCAGCTCCACTGGGAGAGATTAACAGGTTATTAGTGTCCAGGAGTCGACATCTTACCTGCCCAGTGTCATTGATCATGGGGTGTTCTGTGAATTGGGAAAAAGTGTATGTCAACAAGGCTTTCTGCCTACCATCCCAACAGAACAGTCCAACTCCTGTGCTTGGTGTAGCACCAAGCTTCCCAGTAAGTCCCAGTCCTATTAACAGTGACCCAAAGAAAATTCACTTACTATGAGTTTGCTTCTCCACCCATAGGGTTCACAAAAGAGCCACAAATTGAAACCTCCCCCAGGTGGAACCAGTGTAAAAAAAGGAGGACTTACTATCTACTTTGCTCCTCATAAAAATTTTCTGATCTTTGTGTCCATACAAAACAAAAACAAAACTCAACAACAAAATACCCAGCTTGAATTTCACATCATCTATGGAACTCCTTCCAATTCAGTAACCTTCATTTTCACCTCATTTAAGCTACTACGCTCCCCCATGGTCATATTCTGGATCTTGTCATTACCAACAAGTGCAACATATTGTATCTACAATGTCATACATCCCAGACTTACCACTGTCTCCTAAATTTTCACTTTATTCCCACAAACTTTTCAACTCCTTCATATGCTCCGATCCATGGATACATCACCATTTCAGTATTGCCCTCCCTTTGGTATGCCCTTGCTTTCTACAGCAAGCTTAATTCCATGGTTAAATATCAGGATCAAATTCTTTCACATACTCTCTTGTTCTTTTTCCTTACACACTTGGCAGAACCATGATTGTGGCTAAATATAATTCTCTGTTCCCTGTGAGTGAGCCCATGTGCAGCTGAATCTTGTGGAGAAAAATACACAACCACATTGCACTGATTCTATTTCTTACTCAAATTATGAAGCCAATAATTGGTGCTTAGTATTCTCAGGCAGTCATCTTAGTGTTCTTTCATTATTTCAGCCCCTGATTCTCTTAGATGACTATTTCATATCTTCTCGTTTCTTTAGAATTACCCAAGACATACTCTCTGTCTCATATTATGACCTTACTTCCAACTTAAATGAGAAAATTGAAATAGTCATGTTAGCCACATTTAATCTTCAGTGCACTATGTACCCGAAGGCTTGGTCTTCCATTGCTGACCTGCCCATAATCTCATCTAAAGCTACTTCTCACCATCTCCCTAGCTGCAATAGATGTCTAAGCCATCATTATTCCATCCTGATGCACCTGATCTTCCCACTTTTACCCTAGCCTGATACCCTTGCCTCACTCTCAATACATATCTAGTCATGTAACTCCCCTGCCTAAATTCTTTCAGTGGTTCCATGTTTTATTCAAACTAAGTGTCCACTTTATAATGATCTAAAACCAGCTGTATTCTCTGAACATATTACCTGTCACCTTGTTATCCTTGTCCTTTGCTCATTCCTCTCCAGTTACCCTTGCTTCCTATTTGTTCCTAGAAAACTCATGGTGTACTCTAATATCGGCTTTACATTTGCTCTTCCCTTGCTTAGACTAACCTTCCCTCACACATCCACATGGCCACTTCCTTAGCTCTTCAAGTCTTTTACAAATGTCCTCTTCTCATGAGGACACCTTATTCAAATTACAGCATGCTCATGCATCTCAATATTCTTAATATCCCCAATTTGTCCTACTTTAAAGCACTAAATTAATTCTAACATAGTACTTAATTTACTTAACATACTTACTGCTTCTTTTGTTATAGGAGGATATATGTTCCATAGAGCAGGAGCTAAGATATGAATGAGATCTTCTTTTAAATGGCAAAATGAATGACAAGTGATATAATTATGTCTACCACAGAAAGAAATATCACATGTTCTCTGCTACATGTAGAAACTAAAACGGTTGGTTAGGAAAGATGGAGGGGGATATAACAAGATCAAACAGCAGGTATTGATATCGTTAGATATCTACAATAAGTGTTACGCAACATGATAGGATAACTATAGTTTATTGCATATCATGATAGGATAGCTATAGTTTACTGCAATTCATCATGTATTTCATAATCAAGTACAACAGAGGAGTTTGAAGGTTTTCAACACAAAGAAACAAATATTTAACAGGACAGAAATGCTAATTACTCTGATTTCGTCATTATACATTCATCAATTTATCATTGTACATTATACATTCATCAATTTATTTATTTGTTTCAAAATTATGTATAATTAAAATTATTTTAAGTATTATGACAATTTCATACATGCAATAGCATATTTTGACCTATCCACCCTCCTTATTACCCTAACTACCCCTTCCCCACTTCCTTAATATAAGTTTCCTACCTACTTTTATGCTTTCTTTCTTTTTTTTTTTTTTTGTTTATTTGTTTTAAAGAGAGAAGGAGAGAAGCGAAGAAAATCAATTTTATTTATTTTTTCATCTGGACTTTTCTTTTCTAACACTTAATTGTATGTGGTGCTAGGGTTTGAATTTGGGTCCTCCAGCATGCCAGGCAAGCACTTCAATCTCTAAGCCACCATTCCGTTTAAAATAAATTTTAAAATGTCAAGAAAGAATAAGGATAGCTCTTTGATTTAAGTTCTCTGGGTGCTTTATAGTTCCTCAACTAAATTATTCTTTTTTAAATTTGGCCATACAAATATTTACCTTGGTGCTGGACTGGTGGATCAGTGGTTATGGCACTTGCCTTGCATGCAGGAGTCCGTGGGTTTGAACCCCAGCACCACCTACACAACAAAGTGTTGGAGCAATGAAGGCAACATGAAAAACTAGGTAAAGGGGCTGGAGCGTTGGCTCGGTGGTTGCGATGCTTGCCCTGCATGTGCAAGTACACAGGTTCAAACCCCAGGACCACATGCACAGTTAAGTGTCAGAGCAATGAAAGCCATGTGAAAAACTCAATAAAACTTGATTCTTTCTCTCCTTCTCTCTCTCTCTCTCTCTCTCCTTCTCTCTTTAAAAAAAAAGAAAAAAGAAAAACTAGGTAAAGCTGATTCTCTCTCACTGACCCTCTCTCTTAAAAAAAAAAAAAAGACTATTTACCTTGGAAGATTCAACACAATGCCTACCAAGATGCCAATGTTGGGGGGACTGGATCAGTGGCTCAGTGGCTACAACACTTGTCTGGCATGTGCGAGAATGAGGGTTCGAACCCCAGCACCACATACACAACAAAGTGTCGAAGCAACAAAGGTCACATGAGAAACTAAATAAAATCGATTCTCTCTCTCTCACTGTCCCTCTCTGTCTTAAAAAAATACCAATTACATTCTTCACAGATATAAAAATTCATTTTCAAATTTCTTTGAAACAATAAGAAACCCAGAATAGTGAAAGCATTACTAAGAAAGAAAAAAAGAAAAGCAGGAGGCACCACAATACCTGACCTGAAATTATACCATGAAACTGTAGTAGCAAAAACAGCACGGTTACCAAAATAGGCAGGAAGATCAATTGAGTAGAACAGAAGACACGGAGAAAAACTCACTGATCTCTTCCACTTGATATTCAACAAAGGAGATGAAAATGTATGTTGGAGGAAAGACAGCCTTTTTAGCAAATGGTTTTGGATAAACTGGACAGCCATATGTGGAAAATGGAAATTAGATCCTTATTTCTCACCCTGCTCAAAAATCAAATTGAAATGGATCAAAGATTTAGGATTAAGATCAGGAACATTATATCTCTTAGAAGGAAAAAAATAGGGTCAGCATTCCACTGTATCAATGTAGGCATTGGCTTCCTTAACAAGACTCCCACAGCGAAAGAATTAAAACAAACCGTCAATTAATTGGAGACCATTAAACTAAGAAGTTTCTACACAACTGAGGAATTAGTCAAGAATGTGAGGAGAGAGCCTATAAAGTGGGAGGAAATTATGGCCAGTTTCTCCTTAAACAGGGGGCTAAAATCCATATTATATAAGGAACTCAAAAAATAATATCAAATATATATTTAACCCAATCAATAAATGGGCTATGGAACTAAATAGAAACTTGTTAACAGAAGAAATACAGAAGGTCAATAAATATATGAAAAACTGTTCAACATCTCTAGAAATCAGAGAAATGTCAATAAAAACTACATTAAAATATCATCTCACTCCAGTCAGAATAGCAAAAATGAACACAAACAAATAACAAATGCTGGAGGGCTTGTGAGGAGAAAGGAACATGTGTACACTGTTGCTGGGACTGAAGACTAGCCACTCTGGAAAGTAGTATGGAGTCTCAAAAATTTAGGAATGAATCCATCATATAACCCAGCTACCACACTCCTGGGTATTTTCCCTGAAGAAATAAAATCAGCATATTACAGTGACAGAGCTACATCAATGTTTATAGCAGCACAATTCACAACAGTTAAATTACGGACTCAACCCAGATGCCCTTCACTGGATGAATGGATCCAAAAACTGTGGCACATATACATACAATGGAGTACAACTCAGCTATTAAAAAGAACTAAATCTTGCCTTTTACTGGTAAATGGATGGAAATGGGAAAAATGCTGAATGAAATAAAGCAAACCAAGAGACTTAAGGGTTTGTCATGTTCCATTTTGTATAAGTTAGAGTAAAACCAAAGACAAGGTGAAAGTTAGACAAGTTTATTTACTAGACAAACCAAATTTGAAATATCACATAACCTGATGGAACTGTAGCTATCGGGTGGAGGAGAGGGTTGGGAGAGGAGACAGAGAGGATTATGAGGGAGGGAAAAGGGGGATTATTAATTCTGTATGGTATACTTGACTCCCCTGAGAAACCAAATAATATTCATGCAAGAATTTAAATCCTGAAAATTCAAAAAATTAATATGCATGAATATGGATACTTACATATGTAATAGGGGGCATCAAAAAGGAGAAAAGAGAGTGGGGAGTGGGCATGGGGGGATACTGGATATGGACTGGACTCAAGTTACATTATCATTACATATGCATATATGAACATACAGCGATGAATCCCTTCAATATCTAAGAACATGCTGGATTAATAAAAAAAGAATATTTACTTGGAAAAGTGAAGCAATTTACAATATTTTTCATCTAGCACACTAAGCTTTTGTGAGACTGGTGAAGAGCAGACATATCAACACATCACCACATGATGAATCCTATACTAAAATATAGTTAGCAAATAATAGCTTTAAATAGAATTAAATCTTATTTTATTCTATTGATGCACTTCTATAAAATAGATTACATCTAATTTATATTAAATATATACAAATATTAATATTTAGGTATAAATCATTAAAATGATAAATAAGAAAATGTGATAACACTGTAGAAAAGAGTTCAGAGAAACATACTCAGTTCCATAAATAATTGGAGCTCGATCCCTCACTCAAGGATAGGGTGGGCAATGTGGCCAAATTTGGTTGGTCTATATTTTGGTATTTGTAGAAGAGCCTGTCCTATTCTCTATAATTATGTGGTTGGGTTTGGTCTTAAAGTTACTTATAATATTTAAGGTTGACACAACTACATAACAAGATGTTCCAAAATAAAAAAAAATCAAAGTGTTTAATAAGAAAACATATTTTCTACCTTCTGTCTTCAGAAACCAAGCAGTTTAAGACCAGACATTCTATTGAACTGGTTAAAGCTCTGGAAATTGCATAAAGACCAGCATAGCGGGGTGTGATGGCACATTCCTGTAAATCTCAGCAGCTCAGGAGGCTGAAGCAGAAGAATTGCAAGTGCAAAGTCAGCCTCAGCAATTTAGCAGGGAGACCCTGTCTCAAAATAGTACATAAAAAGAGCTGGGGCTAGGAATGTAACTTGGTGGTTAAGCATCCCTGGGTTCAATCCTTGGTACGCCCCCACCTCCAATGTTTATATGAAAAATCCAAGTTATTTCCTAGCTCCAGTTGTTCTATCTGAGATTGAGAAAGATAGGTATGAGCTAAAATTACTAAACTAAAATTGTCCTAGAGGCAAGGGAGAAGTGATAACTTTTGGATCAAGCATATAGGCTCAAGTTACTCCTAAAACATGGAGAAAATAGAGGTATAGAAGGCAGAAGTTTGTTACTTAATAAGCACAGGGTAGTGGCCAATGGGGATGGATCCCAGTTGCAGTTTGAAGAACTCAAACCTAGGGAGGAGCTAGTTATGTGTTGACTAGAAAGATCTACTTCTGGAACATGTGAGGGAGGTAGAGATCTCAATTTTCTGAATTAGATAGTATTCAATTATTAAGTTGTTTAAAAAGGTACTGTACCAACCTTCTCTTACAGTGCACATTACTGTGAATAAAATACTAGAAAGATAAAGAACTTAGAGCTACACAGCCTGTATCCAAGTAATAAACATTTGTATAACATAGAAATCCGGGTACTATAGTCTGAAAGATCATCAGGGAGAAACGTGCTCGAGCTTGCGGAATGAGAAAGATTCAAGTAAGCTGAATGGGATGCTGGAGAACACATGGGTTATGATGGCAATATTGCAAATGAAGATCCAGATGTAGAAATGAAAATGAGGATAGCATTTTTAGAAGACAGTGAATAAATCAGTGTAAATAAATGAAAGGTTTCCACGTGGACATTGTCAGAAGTAAGTGACTGGGAGGAGGAGTTGTGTTCTCAAGACATGCAACTTAGGCTTCTTAAAATAAGGGTAGAAATCCTTTGCAAGTTCTTCAATGCTGGAAAGACATGATGAAAGTCATATTATTTAAAAAAAGTGATAATTTTAGTTAGGATAAATTTGAGAAAGGAGGAAGAAAAATGATGGAATAGTGACCAGAAAAAAGGATTTTACAGCAACTCATAAATGAATAGAAAAGAATATATTAATCTAATAGGCATTTCAAAATAATAAACAAACCCAGATGCTTCTAAGTTACATGAAAGGAATAGGAAAGGGAAACAAAATCCAAAACACTTCCAAGCTGGGGGATTAGAACAGTGCTTCGTTTCAACATTGTTTGGGCCAGTGTGAGATAAGGACTGAGCTGAAATCCAGTCTTTGCTCCTAACCTGGTGTATGATTTCAGGTAACTTAATCTATTTGTTTAAACTTAATCAATCTTCTTACCTGTGAAATGAAGCAGATGATTTAGATGGTCCTTGGAGACTATTTTTATGAATTCCATTTTAGCAATGTCATATTGGTACACACAGTGAATAGCGTAATGTTGAGCAAGACATGGAAAAATGATCCCTTTCGTAAAATAATTCTGCTTTCTTCATTTTGAACCAACGTTAGCATATGATAGTGTAGTTGCTACTATGCTATATTATTGTTTAATATTCTGTCAAGACAAGGAAAAATTAACTTGAACATAAATGTGCAAGCTACTCTTTTCTAACTTTTCTGAGTATTTTTTTTTTTTTGCCAAGTCCAGGACAGTTTCTAATGTTGGTATGATTCTAGGTAAGAGTGCAAAACTCATTACTACAATTTTTTAAACCCAGGGCAAAGGGAATGAAAATGGCATCAGGAAAGCAACAATAATTAACGTTCAAGGAAGTTGGAAAGTAGCTTCCATGCATCATGTCTTTCATCGTGAGAACCCAATAGAATTTTACTCTACTGTAAAAACTGATGGAGTTGACATTTAGCAAAGTTATAATTTTTCTATAACTCTAAAGTACTAAAGAGGTATAGTTGGTGTGATGTTTTGAGCCTTTCTATTTCAAACTTCTTTCCTTAACAACTATATCATATCATTAAAGAATTAAAATGCTTTGTGAATACTTCAAGAAAGGAATTTATTTCTGGATTGGATGATACTAAAAAATAAAGCATGTGAAAGTGTTCAACATTGGATCGACTTCCATTTATCTGTCACTGAGTTATGTTGGTAGAAAATGATGTTTTGGAATCCACACTTAAAAGTGAAAAGCAAGATGAATTAGAATGCCAACTCTCTATTCTTTCCTCTTAAGCAGAGAGGACCAGGCCAAAGGAAGTTCGCTCTTCACTTCTCTCTGTTTAAGAGCAATTTAGTTTTTATTGCTCCTTCTTTTCAAATGGTCAGAGCATTAGGCATAGGGATATAACTCACTATGACATATTTGATATGTCAAAACATCACACTGACAATCATATTATTAGAGATTGATTGCACCCAAAATTGGTGGAAAGAACAAATTTTGCAATTGGTTCCAATTTTTTTGCAAAGGAAAATACACTGTAACTGAGTAGGTACTTACCCAGTAGTATCCAGGTGCTATGCTATTAAAATTTCTCCAAGCTATGGCATCACTTTAGGCTCATGAAACGAGAAAAAAAAATCAACATCTTTCTCACTAATAACTTCTGTATCATGGAAGATTCCAAATAATTGTGTGTTGTGTGCTTTTATGGTGAATATTACTTGATGAATAATGTCTGAGAAGGGCATGCTAAAGCTGTAGTTTTCAAGCCAAAGAGTAAATAACAAAAGTGGAGATGAAGCCTGTTCAAATTTTAATGAAAAAATCATGTCAATAAGGAAGTGCTAGATCCAAAGACTCCTTCCTTCCTACTGACAGCTATAACTTAGGATAATCTTTTTCTTCGCCATATATCTTAAGAAATACTTGTGCAATGTCCACTCATGTTTAGAAAACATGTCTTAAACATACATAAGTATATCATAGAAATTTCATTAGAGGGTTTATCAGCAGCTTGTGACTGAGAAGGCACAGCTGAAGGATTTATCTATTCAACCATTTGCTGCAAATTTGTTGAGAGTGTGATTGTCCTCTGACATAATGTTAGCACAAAAATGGATTATCCTTGTAGAATTTACAGTCCAGTAGTTGAGAAACACACTGACCAGGAAAACACACAGAACACTATACTATAATAAATGCTCAAAAAAGAAAAATGAAGGAGTAATCCAAGAAATCAACACTGGAAAGGGAGGAGATGAGCAGATACATTGAATTGTTAGGGGAAAACTTCTTGAAGAGACCTATAAAGATAATAAGGTATTTAAGGAAAGGGAAGGAACCACAGTTCCTGGGGCAAATGTACACCATGGGGTAATGATCACTGTGCCTTTGTGGAGGTGATTTGGAACTATGTATCAAAAGCATTAAAAATATCAACATTTTTAATAAATGCTATAGGTAAGATGCAGAAAAAGGAACATTTTTACACTGTTGGTAGGATTATAAATTAGTACAACCAGTATAAAGGTTCCTAAAAAGATTAGACATGGAACCACTATATGACCCAGCTATACCACTCCTTGGAATTTATCCTAAAGAATTAAAATCATACTGCAGAGATACTTGCATATCCATATTTATAGGAGCACAAAGCACAATAGCCAAATTATGAAATCTGTCTAGGTGTCCCTCAGCAGATGAATAAATAAAAAATACACACACACACACACACACACATACATACATACACACATAATGGAGTTTTATTCAGCCTTTAAGAAAAATGAAATTACATCATTTGCAGAAAAATGAATGGAATTTAAGACAGCTATGTTAAGCAAAATAAGACAAACTCAGAAGGTCAAGGTCAGAAAACAAAGGTGATGCTGGGAAAGTCTCATGAAAATCAAAGGGAGATCAGAAGAATGGAGGAAAGTGAAGGTGGAGGGAGGAGGGGAGGTAAGTGAGAAAAACTGGGGAATGATGTTGACCAAGTTCTATTGCTATGTTGTGTGGCTATTTAACAATAAAAACCACCAATATGCATGACTATAATGCACTGATAAATATTGTGGAAAAAATGAAGATTGTTTATTTTACCTAGTTTTCTATACCTAGAAATATGTCATGTGAAGTAAACACAGATGTACATGCTAAGATTTAGTATATAATGTTTAAGGATAGTGAAAAATAAAAATATATATGTAAGGACATGAATTAAATATCAGATAGCCATATGACTAAATCCTATTTTCCTTAGTATGATTTGATGGGAGAGAAGCAGCTATGGAAAAATTTGTAATTTTTGATTTAAGAAGGAAGTTTGTAGTACATAATAATTATTTTGTAAACATTTTATAGCATCTGAATTGATATTCTGCAAAAATGCTAACAGCATGCACCTTTTTTTCATCTTATGCTTTCTCTATTTTCCATGTTTTACATAATATTGAATATATGTCTGTTTTGTTAAATAAATCAAGAATGTCATAGTAAGCTGATTAAAATTAACTTAGATACCATGATGAGCAATATTGCATATTATACCAGAAGTAGCATTAAACTTTAGAAGTATATTATGACTGAGGATCCTTATAACTTAATTAGAATATTAAGTGATGCCTTCTTATTATTTAGCTGTATCCAAATCCTCCATTTAAGTAGCATAGGGAATTGAACAATCTCCATGAGGTTTTAAAAAACAGCCAAGAGGGCCTGGAGCCAGAAAAAGAAGCCAAGAAGGTTGTTGGCTGACATTTAAAATCCCAAAAGTGAAGACCTGAAAATCCCTATTCACTCAGGAGAAATCTTTGTGTGTCTGGAGAAATTGTATTTTATCTTCCTAAGTGGTTGAGGTTTTTTTGTTTTCATTCTTTTGTTCTGGTTTTGGATTCCTTAGTTAGGACAAGGGAAGTTCTATGACCTACTGACCGTCTTATACCACTAAGTTAAGTTTTAACTGAAAAAAGGTGAATTATTTACCTGTGATTAACCTATTTTCTCTATGTCTCTGGATTTCCAGAATTTCCATCAGAAACCTTGAAAGTCTCTCCTGAAAGTCCTTAGTGAAAATGATGGAAATGAAATTTGAATGATTTCCTAAGACACTTTACAGTTACACCAAAGAACCTGAAGAATATTAAATATTATACAGATATAAGACTGAGTAGTTTTTAGATGATGTGCACCACAAATTTATGCTTAGTCCTGTGTTTGATGTTTTCGTTAATATTTTCTGATGACATCAAAATAAATTAACAAATTTTCTAAAGAAAACTTGGTTTGATTGGCAAGGTGTTTGATGACAGAATGAAATCTGGAATAATGATGTAATTTGAGATTAAATGTCAGTATTGGAGTAGAATAATAAGGTATTATTTTGGACACATTGGATTTGAATTTCTTTGGGTCCTTAAATTGCAGATTTTGATAATCAGATACATTTATGGGTTTGAAATTTCATAACCTGACGTAGGCTAGAAAAAATAATCTGTAAATCATAAGTTTATCATTTTGAGTAAGTGATTGGGTGTGTTACAGAGAATAACAGGATGAGAAGAAAAACCATCTCTGGACAAGATATAAAAAACTCTTACACCATAAAGAGATGAGATAAAGAAGGGAAGCCACCAAGGAGAATGGAGAGTTGGGCAGAAAGGCAGTGTGGAAAATAACTACAGAGTGTGTTGTCCTGGAAGCCAAAGAAAAGAGTGTTACAAAGGAAGACTCAAGAGGGTCAGATGCTGCAAAGTGCTCGGGTTCATTAGATTTAAACATAATTATTTTGTTACAGCTCATGATAGAGCAACCTCAATGCAGTGGTGAAGAGAAATTATCTGCATTGACCCGAGTAAAGTGGATATGGAGACATGTTGAGAAAGTCTTTGCCTACTCCCAAATGCTGGAGTGTTGGTCCTAACTTTTCGCCCACAGGTTGCAAGCTAGCTGGTTTAATTTCTAGTTCCTTGATACATTTTGATTTGATTCTCGTGCAAGGAAAAAGATATGGGTCTCATTTCAACTTTCTGCAAGTGGCTGTCCAGTTTGTCCAGCACCATCTGTTGAATAGGTTATCTCCCCTCCATGTTTTATTTTGTTCCCCTTTGTTAAAGATCAGATGCTTAATGATATGTCGGTTTGTTTCAGGGTCTTCTATTCCATTGGTCTTCATTCCTATCTTGACACCAGTACTGTGCTGTTTTTGTTACCACAGCTCTATAGCATAGTTTTAGATCTGGTATAGCAAAACCACCTGTTTCATCTTTCTTGCTTAGTAATGTTTTGGCTATTCTGGGTTTCTTATTGTTCCAAATGAATTTGAGAATTGCTTTTTCTATATCTGTAAGAATGACATTGGTATCTTGATGGAGATTGCATTGAATCTATAAAGAGCTTTAGGTATAATGCCCATTTTATTATATTAAAACCTAATAGAGGAAGATTATAAAAAAAGCATGGTAGGGACACATTGAAGACTAGGTTTTTCAGTTGGAATTATGATAGATAACTATCTACACCTGAGAAGTGATCAGAGCATTTAGGAAGGGTCACCTTCATATGGATGGGATCTATCATGATGGAGGGGGAAGGTTTTTCATTTCCATACTACCTACAGTGAATTTTGAGTTAATCTTTTCTGTTCTGAACATTACTTATGGAAAGAAAAAATTTTAAGTCCAATAACTAGAGAGAACACATGGTGTTAGAAACTCTTAAAAGTTTTTAACAGGAATGGTTGAAATAGAACAAATTAGTGTAAAGAAGATAATTTATTGACGAGAATTATATCTGACTCCAAATATTTGACAAGCTCTTGTAGGAAGAAGTGATAGTTGCCTCTCATGCTTCAGAGGTTAGAAATAGTACGAATGTGTCTATATGGAAATTGAACATTTCTTATAATAAAAAAATTCATGACTTTGGGACTGGAGAGCTGGCTCAGTGCTAGAGTGCTTGCCTGGCATGCATGAGGTCCCAGGTTTGATCCCCAGCACCACATGCACAAATAAAAAACAAAACCAGATAAAAATTAACCACCCCCCTTCCCTTTTACAAATATGTCTTTACTTAGAGTTTTTCTGAAGTGATGACTTCCATGTTGCTAGAGGTATACAGAACTACTAAGTGTAGGAAAGAGGACTACTGAGGATTCACACAGTATAGGAAAGGCTCGTGAGAGTTCAAGTGTGAAGGTTTGTCAACGTACTAGCGGTGAGCAATGGAGTAAGTGGAAGTCATGTATTTTGTTTCATAAAGATGATGTCAAGAGCAAAATACAAAGATTTTCAAGTCAGATTCAGTTTAGGACCAGACCCAGAAAACCAAAGGATACACTAGCAATGGGTTCCTATAAACAAACAAAAAAGCATACAGACCGACCTAGATCTGATAACCAGACTCCTGCTGTTATGGTAACATTAATAAGTGCAAGGACCCTGCTTCCCAAACTGAACCTTTAATCCCAAATGTCTCCTAGCTGTTATCTAATACTTCTAAACATAAATGCTTTTCAATTATCAAATAGCATAAATGGTAAGCCTGATCAAATTCAAGAAGAGAAAAATATCTTCTACGCATTTTGGTCATCCAGCTATAAGGAGAAGGGGATGAGTGAGATCCTTCATGATTTAAGCCAATACAACTTTTCTTCAATTATTTGGAATGTGCAGATGTACAGAAGCTGGAGAGAGGGTGCAGAAATTCCTTGACATGTGGTCTATCAGGACACTCCTAACTTGTGTTCAGTCAGACTTATTTAGATTTCTGGTCTCAGAATCACCCCACAACTCCTATAAGCAAGAGAAGTAGACAAGAGTCGTCCTTTATTCATCTGGTAAGATTTCCCCAGAAGAGCACTGTCTTTTTAGCAACTGCTTTCCTGAAAATTAATCTATACAAATACTTCTGGTAACAAATATCCCTGGGAAATACAATCCTTCAAAAAAATTTTTTCAGCATTTTCCTGCGGTGGTATGAAAAAGTTGGGGGTAATTTATACCTAGGAGTACATTTTAGTACATGGTGTTGAAGAGGAACATGCAAATGACAGTTTGCCCTTCATAACTTTCCTGGAGGAAGCATCTTGCTGCAGGGGTGCAGGGTGTAATCCCTCTGCTTGGGACTGTTTTGGGTAAATTTCTACTTTATTTTTATAAAATTTATTCAGAGTCTAAATAGATTATGAATGCTTTGATCTGCTCCAAATACAAAGGCATGCAGTGTCCTATTTTAAATGCCAAGTTTATATTCGGTTGGATACCACACTTAATAGGTTGGCTGTCTCAATAATAAACCAAATGGGGGAATTTCTCATTTTTATGAAACACCCACAAATATCAACATTCTGTTTTTTTAGCATCCATTCACCAAGAAATAAAGTAATAAAAATAATGTTGGAAGAGCTTTAAAGTACTCAAAATATTTTATTTTGCTATTCAACATAATTTCAAAAATCATTTTGTGATTTATTTTATACAAAAAGAACAAGCAAAAATGTTAATTAACATCTTTCTCATTCTCAAAAACTTAAGAAAATAACAGAGTATTATAAAAAATTGACCCTACCTTGAAGAGTTGGTAATTTTGTGAATGAGAGGAGACAGCGTGCTAAAAATGTTACAATATTCAAGGCAGGACGAGTCAAGGGAAGTGCTTTTCCTTATTTCCCTTCAGGATCTGAGAGTTTGTTCTCTAAACTACATATTGAATCTGTCACTTTCTTTCTCACTGGAGGACATTAATCACAACTTGCCTAAAACATATTCTTTTAATTGGTCTCTCTATTTTCATATCTGCCCTCTGCAAACAAGTCTCAAATAGTAGTAAGCAAGATTCTTCTAAAGCAAATCCAATTATGCCATTCCTCTGCGTAAGTTCCTTCAAGGGATTTTTCATTACACTTATAATAAAAGCCACATTCTCACCATCCAAACAAAGCACAGTAGGAGTAGCTCTTCCTACCCCTCGGCCTCTTCTTGGGGCTTCTCCTTCCCCTGTATATATTTTCTCAATGCCAGGGCTTTTCCCATGTTGTTCTTCTCCTCCTAAAATACTCCACTCCCATTCCCTCCAGGTTAGGCCCTTTTAACCATTTAAGAATCAGTTCTAATACCTCCTTCCAGAAAGTCCTCGAACACTGGGTATAAAGTCTATCTCTGACGTTTTCCACCTCAACTCCCTGTTTCCTTCTTTGAACTTCATTCACATTTAATTATTTTTTTTTTTTTTTGCTTTTTTATTAGATTGTCAAATTGCGTGCTTAGGTTATGCCCCACCCACTGGGCCACATAAGTCCTCTGAAGCCGAGACCACACTTGTCCTGCCCACATGGCTTCCAGTCCATGTACCTGCTTTCGTGTAAGTACTCAAAACATTTTTGTTGAAGGTGTGACTAAACAAATGCTCAGTCTGCCAAGGGTGTGTGGACGTTTTACAACCCATCTGGTGTTCTATATAAACACACATTCAGGTAATGAGGTGGAGATGAGAAGCCAGCCACAGATTCTCTCATTGAAAACAAAGGAGCAAACCGCATGTTGTTACATATTCGGTCTTCTCCCTCCACAGAGGAACAGACTGGAAACACTGACACTCTCTATCTTGCTGTCCGTGGAAATGAAGAAGGGTGGAGGCTCACACAGGCTGACAGATTCAGCAACTGCTCAATGTAAGAGAAAGGGCTTGAGGCAAAGTCTTGCATTAAAGTTGGAATCCGAATTAGAATGTAGTTGTTCAGAAGAAAAGAGCAAACCATGCATGACCATAGAGTCAGGAAAGCTGGGATTAGTCACTTAGCGGAGCACCGAAAATTCCTAATTTCCTGCTTTTTAGCACTAATATTCCATGGATTTCGATTTCTGCACTCTGTTCAACCGCATAACTATTTCCGTTTTGAAAGAGCTGCTTGCTTTTTTTGAAGTGCTTCCTAGAGCGTGCCTTCTCCAGCAAAACCATGAGAAATGAAGACATCAGACTATTTCACTCTGTGACCTTCCTGTAATTTAGATTTTATTATATATCGTGTAACACTTTTTTACTCCTGTTCAATTTATTGAAGAGTTGATGACATTTCAGTGTGCTGAACGCATGTCTAGTGAGGCTCATTCATCACCCGGGGCTCTCCTGTAATAAAGCAGAGATGAAGCAAAGAGATATTCTGCTTGTGCCATTCTGGTAACCTTCCTGAGGAAAAGTGCACTGTGCTTCTTGAGAACATGCTGCCCTTGAGGGCAACAGGACTGTTGTTCTCCCGTGTATGCAACACCTCTTATGTACCACTTCAGATTCTGTTTGTCCCACCTCTTGCACCCGTCGCTGCCACAAAACCATTTCCCTGGATATTTGCTCAGATTCTTGCAAATGCACCCTGACAGCACCTCAGTTAGACACACCTGGTGCTCTGTTCTTGCCTTGGGGGTTTTCCCAATGATTCAGGGACACTCTTGTCACTCAGGCAGGCACAGCTGGGAAGATTCAGCAGTTAATGTTCATGAGATCTTCCTTGAGCAATGGAGTCAGCCCCTGATGAGTGAATGCTTTCCCTGTTGTCCCCAGGGTGGACAGCCTTAGTCATACTGAATGCATCTCCTCAGAAAATCTGGATTAAACTCCAGCCACTTGTTATGGGCAATTGGGTAACACATTCTTTATTTGGCTTTTTCCCTTCATTCTTCCACTCTCTGTCTTCTCTCTCCTTCCCAAATGAGTTACCTGAAAACCAGTCTTTGTCCTGGGCTCTCCTTTGGAGTACCCAAAGCTACAGCATCCCTTAAAACAAAGCAAAGTTACTCATTAAGTGGAAGGATCCCAGAAATACAAAGGACTATAATCCAAAATAGCATTGATGCAAGAAAATTCACAATGCAGCACTTTGTCATCGTAATTGAACCTTCACTACAGAGATACGCATCTATAGAGGAAGGTGACTACTGGGGTAAGAAATCTTGGGCCAGGTTGGCTAGACATGAGCATGGGGACCCAGCAAAGAGAAAGGCAAGATGGAACTTCTCGATAACAGGATGATTTTCTGAACCCAAAAAGGCACTGAGCAGGAGTGAACCAATGAGGAATGAAGTCACTCATGGGACACGATTTTGCCTGCAGTCTGCACAAGCTGCAGCACCGCAAAAGCTTTCCTCTGCTTTCCTCTCTCTTTGTCTACATTGCTACTCATCCAATGCTCGTGGCCTTTTTTCCAATTTAGACACAATTTCACAAGTGGCTGAAATCTATTCCTACAGGGTGTCCAACAGCAAAGCTGGCATTTTTATATGGGTGATGGGCCATGAATTCATTGAAGTCATTGCAGTAAAACAGTCTCCGTTTCATTCCTAGGCAAGGGTGACCCAGGCTGACAGGCTAGCGTGTTTGTGGCTCTCTGCCATGCCCTGCTCACCCTACAGGGTCACAGACTAAGAATGCTGCAAGGAACTTTGTAGAAAGGAAAGTGAGATAAGAAAGCCAGGCTCTGGGAAGGTGGGTGGCCATCCCAAGAGCAAAAAAACAAGGTCTTCAGACTCACAAGCCTGTTAATGGATTCGTGTGCCTTCTCAGAGGGAAAAATGACTAAGAGGCAAGGTCGAGTGTAGGCGTGTAGGTCAAAATCACATATCCTAACCTGAGAATACCTGTTTTCTTTCTTTTCTAAAGGCTTTGCTCTTGGTTTGTTCTATACACCTGTTCTTTCCTCTGCTTTCTTTCTCTGCTTGATATAAATAACAAATGTTTGTTTTGTTTTACACTCATACACACACACACACACACACACACGAACACGTGTACATACACAATTATCTAAAACTATGCCATCCATTTCCGTTTTCATTAGCAAACACTTTACTCTGAAGTTCTAAGGTTTTCAGTGTATTTTATTTTCTCCCCACCACCCACAGCCATAGATTCTGTTGTAACTGAATATTGAGAAGAAACTTCTGGATTCCGTAGGACTTGATTCTAGGAGACTTGTTCCTACATCCCAAGTTAGTTCCCTTTTTTACAAACATGGCACAATTATCTTTTCTTTCTTGTTATTATTACTCGTAAACCATTTTGATATTTTAAGCAACCTTGAATTCCTCCTACAATGTGCTTTTGCCTATGTGTATCCAATATTTTAAAATACTTCTATTAAATATTCATAAGCTAATTCAATACATTCCCATGCTATGCGAAACAGTGATAGAACCTAATTTTCCCGTTAATATTACGTAGCTAGTTAACCTAAGGCACCCCAGCAGTTCAAAGCTTACATAAATCTTAACTTCAATCCCTTACATCTAGAGCTTCCTGTTGTTAGCTTAACCCACAGTCTAATAACTCAACTCCCCTGAGGCAAATCCTCAGGAGCCACTGTCTAGTTTAAAATCAGTTTAGATCTCTTGAATCATTTCTTAGACACTCCTTTCTTGGCTCATGGATCTTGGCTTTTTGTTTTCTCTTGTTGACTTTTTGATTTTTATTATACAAATATGTATGTGAAATGGATCCAAATATAGATTTGTGTATTTATGACTATCATTTTTTATCCAAATGCTGAGTCTGTTTTTGACTAACTCAAGTAAAACTCTAGCTTTCAGAGCCAACAAATAGTTCACAAGTGTCCTTTCTAAGTAGAAATGTTGGAAATCAGAAATGAATTGACCAGTGTGTCAGTTTTTATTTTTTTCTAAATAGAAACATCAAATTTTTGAATATGATTAATTTAAAGCAGTTGATCAAATGAATGAATATTTAACTTTTTAGAAGCTTACTGATAAATATGAAAAATATGCTGAAAGGAAAACAAAGAAAGACATAGAAAAGATGTTATTTTCATCTGATTTCCTGATAAATGATTAATTCAGTAAGCACTCCCAAATCCTGCCTCCCGGCTTCTCTTTATAGAATTAACTACATATTTGTTTCTACAGCTGCCCTTGCTTTCCTAATGCAAGGGACCATCATGCTTAGCATCATCTCTCTGTTGCTTAGCCAATAGACTATTAATGTAAAACCATCTCCAGACATGTCATAATTCATGAAAAATATTCTATTGGTTTAATCCATTATTAGTTGGGTTTTTTGTTACTGTCATTCACACACATCTAAACCATTACATCTTTATAATAAGATCTACATTGCTGGGCCCAGAGGTCATAGTAATATTAGCCACTAAAGATCATTTACAGGTTAATGCGCAGAGGAAGTTTGTGATAACTCTGACTTCACTTACATGGCAAGAGAATTATTCCCCTAACAAAACATTGTGATATGTGAGAACTATTTATTCAAATGACATTAATTAGTTTTACATCAATTATGGTGAAGAGGCAGCATAAAAATTTTATTCATTAGTAACTCTCTTTGTTTATGCTACAACATTCCTAAGATTGAGTAATGGTTTTTCTTTGGTTGCTGAGAAATGCTAAGAAAAAATATTATTTTTATTATATTATCAATTAGAAAAAAATAACACATGGAGTTATAAATTAAAATCAGGACTCTCTAATTGAGAAATCTAGGGACTTTAGCGCCTATTAAATTCTAACATCTTATCAATTTGTTTCCTTCCCAA
The DNA here is from genome assembly GCA_004027875.1 of Aplodontia rufa. Lineage (NCBI taxonomy): Eukaryota > Metazoa > Chordata > Mammalia > Rodentia > Aplodontiidae > Aplodontia > Aplodontia rufa. The sequence continues at coordinate 43,323 of PVKS010014632.1, forward strand.
GTGAAATGAGAGATAGCTTGATCACTTCTTGCTGGGACTCTTATAGGTAAATAACTAATTCAGAAGTAAACATTTATCACTCATCACCACTACATTAGTAGAAAGGGATAGAAACTCAACTATTTTTTTTCCAAACCAGCATTCAAATCTTCTATAATTAATATTATTTGTATAATTAAAGTGACATTTTTTTTTACTTTGCTACTGAAGTTCCCTTTTATTTAGCCAGATGAGGGATTGCTCAGAGATCTAAGACATGGGTGATAACGAAATACAGTAAAAAACACATCATGTAAATGTCAGCTGGGAAAACTTATTGGATTGTTTGTCTACCGGATCCTTCCCTTTAATTAATATCAACTTAGGGATCAAAGAAACTGAGAAGATACTTTTATACAGGGCCCATCCATATTAGGGATCCACTCCAGGGCTCAGGAAATCCCTGGCTTCAGGCTTACTATATTCGATACCATATATACATCTTTTCTTCCAAGAGCATCCAAAATAAAACTATGAATCCAGATAAAAGATTTGGGTTGAAAATATAGATTAAAAAGTTTCTGTTACTAAAATCAACAAGTATTTGAGAATAGATGAAACAATAGTAGTTAGAAACCAATACATTGCTTCAAAGCAGCGTAGAAAAGAATAAGTAAGAGGAGAGGCTTAGTGAAGAGGATGAAATTCAGGAGAGGAAAGGGAAGGGAAGGCCCTGGGGAATTAAATTAATCACATTATGTTATATGCATGTTAAAATATATCACAATAAATTTCACTGCTCTATGTAATTAATGTGAACCAAAAAAAAAAAAAAATAAGAGATAAAGAGAAAGTTCAAAATGAAGCTTCCTGTTCCCACCCATGAAAATGATTTAATTGTTTCTATCTCCCTCTCTGGTATTAAAGATTTCCCCAAATATGGAAATGAAGGAAAAGACCAAGCAACAAAAGGGTAATTGGTGTCTTTTAAACCATTTAAGGATGTAAAAGCTGGTACTGTCCCTACAAGGAATCTATGGAGCATAGGGCACATAGGAAAAGAGAGAAATCGTGCTGGGGCTAAGCTATAGTTTAGAAAAGGATAATTGACCTGAGGATGTGATTAGAAAGTGAGTCATTTCTAAGCTGGGAGTATTAGGATGGTCTTGCACATGTTCTCACCATCACGCCATTCCAGAAAGCAAGAGTTATGTTTACACTTAGAAAAGGTCTGCTAACAGAGAAGATAAAGAAATTCCTAATTAGCACAATATTCTTCATATATTAAAGTTAGAGACCTTCTCAAATATGGAAGAGTTGAGATATCTCAACCAGACCAGGATCCCCTCTTTTAAAAAGTCCATGTTAACGAAATAAAAATAAATACATAAATAATCTAATAATAGATTGTCTGTGTCAAAGGATCACTTTAGCATTTGAATGTGTAATTGAGCATTTGACCATATAATTGAGAATAAATCCCCGTGAGACCAATACCCACAGAACAATGCAAATGTTAAAAGCAACTTAAAATAACAATATAGTTAACAAAACTGAATGTGGATGGAGAAAGATTGAAAAAGCATTCAGCATGTTGCTTTCCTTTGTTTCCAAAACAGGAAGACAATTGACATTAGGTATTTTTTTTAAAGAACCAAAAAAAAAATAAGTCTGTCTAAAATGTCATTTTTCTTCTTTTTTAGGATTTTAATAGCTACCATCTCCTGAGAAAAACAAAAATTAATCTGACCTTCACTATTTCCATCATATTCAGTCCAGTTTCTTTTTATCTTAGCCAAATATAGTAAAAATAAGTTTTAATATGTTTTATTAAAATATCATGCATGCAGGATATGATCTTATTGTTATAAAAGTGTTTTGTCCATGTCTCCACCTTCTATTTATACAGTGATATTTGGAGTAATAATATCTTCCTATTGTCTACTAAGATCATCTATGGTAGAAAAGGGTGAAAAGTCATTCACGTGTTTATTTTTCTGTAATATTGCAGCTCCTTGCTTGATTATATCACATTAATAAAAAATCATGTTACTTTTAAAAATAATAGAAATGGCCATTTGTATAGGAAGCTAATGGCTAAAAAGAGGGCAGACAACACCAGTCCTTATTCATTTCAATTGTCAGATGTACTTCCCACTCTTCAGTTCAACATCCTCATAAATTTTCAGTTTTGAAATGTTATCAGAATGTTTACCATCTTATAACTCATGCATATAGACATTTTGTCATAACATCTAATGCTAAATATTCTTAGGTTATCTACTTTTGCTTCTTCTTATATTGTACAAAGCATTTTGCTTTAGAAGCCAGAGATTCAGATAAAATCCTAATTCAAGCTAATTTACTATCTACATTAATTTGGGTAAGTTACTGTATATTTCTGGTTCCCTATTTCTTATATGTCTAATGAGGAGGCTAGATAGCTGATATCTAAGTGCTCTATTAAATTTATCAGTACAAAAGAAAAAATGAAGTTATTATATATCATTTGAAAGAAGCCACACATTTCATGTTTTAAAACTGTGGCATTTCATGCACAGTCTAGAGAAAAAATAAAGAAACATGGCCTTGTGTTTTTCACTGTTTTGGAATGGTAATTGGAATGACCCTTTACTCACTTGTTATGTTGCTGTGAGGAATGATCAACAAAAGACAAATTCCCCTCTCAGAAATAAAACAACACTTCAAGACACATGGCATTTCAAATGTATCTACTACAGTTTAAAGTGTATTGTACACCTTTTGCACATATAAAATGTACTGAAATGGAAGAGCAATAGCAAAAATTCATTCTTCAGAATTATGATGAAGTATCCACATAAAGGATAAGGAATTCCACTAGATTTCCAGTATACTGATTTACAAGAAGTTTTTATACTAGTACTTTACTGTTCAACTATAATTTCAGAATGCGTAGTTTAAAAAAAGTCAACATAAATGGATAGTTTTTTCTGGGTCTAGCTAACGAGTGGAATGTGTAATGGTCAAATTTTATGAATCTGGTGAAAATATAGCAATACAAAAGTGGGTGTGAGATATACTTATTGACACAATTTCTTTTTACTTACCTTTTTAGAATACTTTGGAAGCTGCAAAGTATGTGTATTATCATGAATAAATGAAAAGTCAGGTTCATGTGCTAGACTCACAAAGTCCAAGCAACACATAATCCAGGAGAACCATAGCTATGTAAAGGAGGAAGGGAAGAGGCAGGAAGGAGGGACCAAGGAGGAGGGCAGGAAGGGATCTAGGGGGGAATCAACAATGTAGCTTACTCTTTACTACCCCAGAAGCCAATTAATACTTATGCAATCATTTAATTCTGAAAAATGCACAATTATATATATATATACACCATTATATCTATTTATATATGTTATGGGGGATATAGAAGAGTTAAGAGACAAGAGTGTGGGTGATGTGGGAGTGATTCTGGAATAGGATCAGGAGCATATCATATTGTTACTACATGTGCATTTATGATCATACAACAACACAATTCCTAAATAAAATTTAAAAAAGATGAAAAGATACCAACAAAAATTAATAATAATAATATGTTATATTGAAATCAGAGTCTGGTACAAGTTGCATTTGCTTTGTGAATCAGGCAAGATGCCTAAGCTTTCTGTACTAGTATTCTGTTAAACTGAAGAGTTAAAATTATATAGAGAGTTTATGTGTGTGTGTGTGTGTGTAGTGGACACAGTAGAACAGATAATAATAGCCATTATTGATGTTAATTATTGGTTTTTTAATTTGTTTAACTTTATTAGTTAAGGACTACTTTATAGAAAATTTGAAACTTCTACGAGTCAGTTTTTCACATAAATTTTAAATTTTCTTTGTGGTGAATTACCTTAATAAACTTTCAGCATGAAGCTTATAGAATTAATATATACTACAACTGATGAATATCATCAGTAACTCTATGTGTGCTCATGATTTAGCATACTCTATGGAACAGAAGCATGAAAAAGGAATCCAGTTCAGTACCCATCATGGGTTCTCCTGAGTCAAGTCCGAATATCTGGATATGAGTTAACTATATTGAATTTCAAGCAGAACCTTAATTGTATGCAAAATCTTAGCATCTGGCTTATTTATTAATGTTTCAAGATAAAATCAGAATTAATTTCTTGAAATTCTATTCTTCATTATTCCCTTGTCTTACAAATTAGGCGCACATACATAATTTTGCTGGCATTCCATAATAAGAAATGTATTGCTTCACAGGCTTAGTTTTATATAATAAAATATTCATCTTACAAAGCTTTCTCAGGATCTTTGATCTTTTGTTTTACAAGAATTGTGTAAGATCCAAGTTTGTAAGAGAAGCTACACCCCCACATTTTCTGACCTTCTATTTCTATACCTATTTCCTCCACTGATTGCTACTACACTTTTCATTTTTGTTACTTATTAATTTCTAAAAATAGATATAAGTACCACTCATTTTCTTCACCTCTGTTTAAATAAACACACAATATCTGTGGATCAAAAACCTCAATGCTGTTAGGATATCTATTTTTCTCAAATCAAATTTTAGATTCAATACAATCACATCATGATTTTATTCTAAAATTTATGCAGAATTTC
>PVKS010014633.1:0-47914 GCA_004027875.1 Aplodontia rufa
GGTGAACTAGGATATGGTCTATTTTAGAGAAGTATCCATGTGCCGCTGATAGGAAGGTAAATTCAGCTGTCTTAGGATGGAATATTCTGTAAATGTCTGTTAAGCCCGATTGATTAATAGAGTAGTTCAGATTGGAGATGTCTTTATTGATTTTTTGTTTTGATGATCTGTCTAGAGTTGATAGTAGTGTGTTGAAGTCCCCAAGGGTTACTGTGTTGAGATCAATGAGGGGATAAATGTCCTTAAGTATTTTTTCCATATACTTGGGGGGATTGTAATTGGGGGCATAAATGTTGATTATCATTATATCTTCTTGGTGGACTGTCCCTTTTAGTATGATAAAGTGACCCTCTTTGTTCTTTCTGACTAGTTTTAGTTGGAAATTAATTTTGTCAGAAATTAGAATTGCTACACCAGCTTGCTTTTTTGGGCCACAGGCCTGGTAGACATTTTGCCATCCTTTTACTTTCAGCCTGTGTCTATTTTTGAGTGTCAAATGTGTCTCTTGAAGGCAACATATTGTTGGATTTTGTTTTTTGATCCAATGGGTTAGTCTGTGTCTTTTAATTGGAGTATTGAGACCATTCACATTCAAGGATAGAATAGATATGGGGGGCTGATTCACAGACTTTGTATCGATTACAGAGTTTTGAGTCATCTTGAAAGTCAGTTTTTGTATAGTGTGATTATTGACTTGCCCTTGTTTAAGGAATTAGCATATCATTGACATTGTCTTCTGAATGGATAACATCTTTGAGAATGTTCTCTAGAGCAGGATTTGTATTCATGTATCTTGCTAGCTTGAGTTTATCGTTGAAGTATTTAATTTCCCCTTCACATTTGAAGCTGAGTTTTGCCGGATATATTATCTTTGGTTGAAAGTTGTTATTTTTTAACACTTGAAAGATATTGTTCCAAGCTCTTCTAGCCTTCATTGTTTGCTCTGAAAAATCCATAGTGATAATCCGAATTGGTTTGCCTCTGAATGTGATTTGGGGCTTTCCTCTAGCAGCTTTTAGAATAGTCTCTTTAATTTCTCTGTTATTCAATTTGTATATGCTATGTCTTGGTGAATTTCTCCATTGATTAGGTCTATTTTGTGTTCTATAAGCATCTTGGATGTGGTATTCCGGATCAATAGCAAAATGAGGGAAGTTCTCACTTATGATTTCGCTTAAATGTTTCTTGAAGCCTCTTGTTTGCTGTTCGGAGTTTTCCTCCAGGCCAATGATTCTCAGATTATTACACCTCATCTCATCAAATATTACTTGGAAGTTCTGATTATGTAATATAAGCTGTGTATCTTGTTTTTCTTCTTTGATTTCTACATTGTTTAGGGGATCCTCGTTGTCCTATACTCGTTCTTCAAGCGCTGAAGTTCTATTTTCAGTGGAGTTTACTCTGGTGTTGGTGTCTTCCAGTGAAGATTTGAATTGGTTAACCATGTTTTTCAATCCTGATAGCTCTGCTACCTCTCTTTTCAGAATGTCAATATCCTTGTACAGCTGATCTTCCATCTCCTGGAATTGATCCTTAATTTCTCTGTAGAATTTGTCTCTCATCTCTTGAAATTGATCTTTGATCTCTTTCCTTATTTCCTCCCTCATCTCTTTGATTGCATTACTAATCATAATGCTGATACAATGTCTTTGGTTTTCATCTAGGGCCCCAGCTATGAGATCCTTGGGTTGGGAGCTCTGTCATTGAGGAGGAGAGTTATTTCCCCTTTTCCTCATTTTCTGAGTCAGAGAGCTTGTCTTTTATTTCAGCCTTGTTACTCTCATTAGAGTAATTGGAGCTTCTTATGACTTTGCTTCATTGTGATGGGGAGTGATTTGGTGAATACAGACCTAAAGATGCCAGGTGGTTCTGTGAGAATATGAGAGGCTGTAGGGGCAAATACTAGTCCCTTTCAACTAAAACAGATGAGCTGATGATTAGCACCAATAGTAGCATCTTTCTTTGAGAGAACTCTCACTGTGTAGTATGGTACCAAGCAAGTACCCGTTTTGAAGCATGTCTATTTCTTCCGATATTAGAGTCTCTCTGAAATTGGGGAGAAGGAATGACTAGGAAGTCAAGGAGGTGAATTGGGGAGGTATAAAATCACACCTGCTTTAGAGTGTAGGGGAACTAGAGATTAGTGGGGAGTAGGTTATTCTATTAGGACTAAGGAAAACATAGAACTGGGGTGAGGGTAGGGTAAAGACTTGGGGTGAGAATGAGAGAAAGATGCTTATATTTAGGGATTAACAGAGTACAGTGGAGGAAGAGGTTAGCAGTAGGGTTCAATAAGACCTAAAGAAAGTAAGAGCCAATCACCAATACATACACACAGAGAAATATTTAAATCCACCAACACCAAATTCAGTATTATTTGTAAAGCAATAAAGGAGCAGAGGTAAAAGAAAAAAAAACCCAAAACCCACAGTAATGTTAAAAATTTAAAAATATTATATTCCAGCTGGATTCCCATTTAAAAAAAATAAAATAAAGAAAATTTAAAAAGAAAAAAATGAAGAAATGAAAAAAAAAAACTAAAAAAACCACAAAACTAGCTGGTAAAGTTCTGAGTTTTTCTGGCCCTTAGGTCAGGAAGTATGTACCATGGGGTGGTGTGTTCAAATCTGACATCACATCAAGCTGGGAATTCTTCGGAGTTGACCTTATCAGGGGAGAAGCAGTTTGGTTGAGTCCGGTGTCCTGGTTTTTCTTAGAGGATCTCCTCAAAATTTTCTGTTGCTAAGGGGTATTCAGCTCTCCCTGGGTTGTAATCCTGAGATGGTTGCTTTCTGCCAATCCACACTCTAGATATTACTTGGACCTGGGGCTCGGAAGTTGCAGACAATCGAGTTGATCCTATTGCTGATGAGTGGGTCTGTGACTGATCCAAGGAGAGTGACCAGCCTGAAACCTGCTTCCTCAGGATCACTGGTGACCCACTCTTCGTGTCTTATGATCTTCAGAAGTCCCAAGAGCTGTTCTGTGGGGTTGAATGAAACCCTCAGAAGATGGTCCAGATCGTGCCAGTGCTTATGTGATTCTCAGTTGCAAGCACTAGGAGGCGCCCTACTAGAGAAGTCCAGGTCCACGAAGCCTTGGCTATGCAAGGAGCTCAGATGCTAAGGTGAAACCCATGCTATCCCATATATTCAAAACTTCCTGAGGCAGATTTCAAGCAGAGGCTGAAGCAGAGGATCCCTTATAGAGGGATGAGCCCTGCTGGAGCAAGTTCTGTTCACAGGCTCCTGCTATTTGGGTGAGAAGGGGGGTGGTTCGAAGGGCAGAAGGTTGCCAACCGAGAGGTTTGTGAGCTGGAAAGGTGAATGGCAGTTCACAGCCCTCCAGGGCAGATGGCCAGTTGGGGGGGGCGGGGCAGTAACTTCTGTTTCTGATCGTGGGGCCTGAGGCCCCATAACACTGCTGGGCGACCCTCCCCGCCCCACTTCACTCTCCCACTCTGGTTTGAGAACTTATGTTAAAGGACTTTAAAATCAGCACTTGTAACCCGAGGGCACCAGTGGAGAGTTATTGATCGAGGTGATTGCGTTAAAGATCTTGCACCAAAACCTCTCCTTCCCAGGCTCTGTGGCCAGAAGTGTAGCAGGAACTCCCAGCACCACAAAGACCCTTTGGGAAAGGGCCCAATCTCGGGGGGATAGATTCTGGCTTTCTGGCAGCGAAGTCTGAGGGCTCAGGAAGTTTTTTGCTGAGCCACCCGCCCCGCCCTCAGGGACACGTCACAGTGGTGCTCCGCTGCACAAACAGCTACAAGCTCGCTAGTGTGAACAATTAATTCCCAGCGGTTTATGCAAGATTAGGTAAATTAAGAGCGTCAGATCAGGGAGTTCGCAGCGCCGGTTTAGGGTGTTTGGTTAGGAAACTCGCTCCCTTGCTCCATTTCCTCCCTCCGGAGCAGCTCCCCTCCCCCACGGTGAGGGGCAGAGTGCCTCGGGCTCCACTAAGGTCTCCTTTATATTCATTAAGGGACCGCGTTATTCTTTTGGAGTTAAAGAATTAGGGGGGATAATGTTCCCCCACACTGGGTGCTTTGTCCGACTGTGGGAATCCGGGTGCTGACCTGGAGGGTGAGGTGGATCTCAGGAGCTTCTGGGAGTCAGTGATGGTGGGATGAATGCCATTTTGAAACTCTTCCCTTGTTTCTTTAAACACATTTGTGCATGTGTGTACATATGCCTATATGAGGATGATCAGAATAACCATTCAGTGACTGCATTTCAGAAGAATAACTTGTGTTGTCTATGACTCCACTGTCATTAGCGTATCTAATACACAGTCATCAGGAACTTGCTTTCACTATTCAACTATTCAGTCTTTGTTTCCCGGAAAGAATGAGCATTCTTAATTTCTCCACATATGGGACCATGAAAGAGGATTATAAAGAAGTAGAGGGGTCTAACTTTAAAGGAAATATCTATCTAGGACATTTTAAATATTTCAAGAAATACTAATACATAGTGGCCTAAAGAGTGCAAATTATCATAAAGTCATATAAAAACACTGCTGATAAATTAAATATGACCAACTTCATTTAATAAAGTTGCTAATTTTGGATGCAAAAACAGGGCAGTGCAGAATTTAAGAAGCTCTAGAGCCAAAGAGTAGAGTTCACATTTTGGCTTCACTATTCCTATTTTACCATGAGCAAGTTATTTGTATATAAATTTAAGCTTATAATTATAAACTTAAAATAAGTCAGATATGAGTTTTAAATCTCATTAAGTTCTTGTGAATAACAAATGAGGCAATTCACAAAAAATTATTCTTCTAACTGGGCATCGTGGGGCATGTCTATAATCCCAGCAACTCTGGATGCTGAGGCAGGAGGATAGCAAGTGCAAATCAGGCCTCAACCACTCAGCAAGACCCTAAGCCAATTTGTGAGACTCTGTTTTAAAACAAAAAACAACAACAACAACAAAAAAAAACCAAAAAAATAAAAAAAAAGAAAAGAAAAGGGGCTAGCGATGTTGCTCAGTTGTTAAGCACCCCTGAATTCATCCTTGGTGTAAAAAAAAAGTCCTATAGCACCTAACACATAGTTGACACACAAAAATATATTAAGCACTATTACTTTATTGTTTAATCTTGTCTTCTAGACCTATTTAATTTATCTGCTATATTTCAGACCTCACACATGGTTCTAGGGATATGAAAGTTTCAAGTTCCAGAGTTTATTAGCTCTTAAAATGTAGTAGACAGGAGAGACATACAACCAAATAGCAGTATACAGTAGTTGCCCTTTATCAGACAACATGTTCTAAGACCCCAGTGAACATCTGAAATGTCAAATAGTACTGAACCCTATAGATACAAACTTTGTTTTTCTCTGTATACATACACAAAAATTTCATACTTTTCCCATTTAAACTAAGCACTCATCATGCATTGTTACTCTAATTTTGTAGCTTGAGGTATGACTGTAAAACTAACCTGAATTTCTTTTTCCTTCTTTGTAATTTCCTACATGGAAGATTTATCTTTAACATACACATTAGCAGCCTCATTATACAGTTTTTCTTTGCTTAACTTGAAAATGTTCATCTTTTCACTTAAAAGAAGCACTTTGTGGCTTCTATTTGGCATAGTTTGATCGTCAGTATCACTACTCTCTGTGCTTTGGGACCATTTTCCAATAAAATAAGGATTATTGGAGTACAGGCACCATGAGATGGTAATGGTTGATTTGATAACTTACCAGCTGGCTACTAAGTGACTAGTGGACAGGTAGTATATACACATGGACACACTGCACAAAGGCATGACTCACATCCTTCATGGGATGGAGTGCATGGTGCGAGATTTCACCACACTGCTCAGAACAGCATACAAGGGAAAATATATGAATTGTTTCATTTCCATTTCAGAGTTTTGGAACACAGTTTACTGTGGGTAACTGAAATTGTGGAAAGAAGAACCATGAATAAGGGAGGACTACTGCAGTGTCAAAAGTGCGGTGGGAAAGGGACATGGATATGCAGCCTGGGTTGCTAAGAAAAACATCAAACATAGATAATATTAAGCTTTTAGATGTCTATACAGTTGAAAGTCTTTCCATTGATGCAGACTTTTCAGGAATGTTTTGGATCTTTTTAAAGCTATACCAGACTCCCCATGGATAAGATTTCTGGGAATGGATTCTGTGCTTCTAAAATCCATCATAATTTCCAGATTTTAAAGAGGCAATCTCGATGCTATTCTAGAGATCATGAAAGCAGAGAACTCAAAGCCCGTAAGAGACAGGATATTCTATGGAGTCTTGACGGACCCTTAGCTGATGGGATGGGGTATGTAGTTCATATGAGGCGGTGGTTTCAGTGTGGCCTCTGGACTGAGACTTCTGGGGTTGAATTCTGATTCTTCCACAAGGAACAGATGACTACTGTATACAAAATATTCAGTTTTTCAATGTCTTGATTTCTTCCCCTATGGGAATAAGGGGAGAAAAATTGTGTTTACTTTATGAAATTTTGTGAAGATTGAAGGAAATAATGCACGGAAGGCCCTTGTCAGGTAAAGAGATAGATGAATATTAGATATCATTGCACACAGATGAAGAGTCAAAAACTGCTCTCATTCTAGAAACGTCATCCATTTTTGTTTGGTTTTGAAGGACCATGACCCACAAGTCACTTCTTAGTAAAACAAAAAATTTAGAGGTGCTGGAAAGAACACCTCTGTTATTTAGTTATTTTCTGTTTCTCTGAACGTTGAAGGGTGAAGGATTCTGAAGTGTCAAATGAGATAAGAGACTGGTCTCCATTTACATTGTTATGATAGCTCTATTCTCTGTGTGCTCGTTCATAATGTTCTCATTTAATGTGTAAATATGTTTTGGTCCTGACATACTGTGCTCGTGGTTTTATGACCAAATCTGTTGCCATGCTGCTTATAATTTTATTTTTTATATTTTCACACTACTCTGTTGGCTTATCCTTTTTACCAGATACTTCTTGTGAAAAGACTCATGTAAGAATCAGTGAGAGTTAAATAACAACCCTTTCCTAAATACCTAAGACAACAAAGAAAGAATCAGGGTCCTAGAAAGGAAGACATATCATCCATTGAAATATTAATAATAGAATCTAAACGCAGGAAGTGGTGGGAGTGTAATTCATACTAAAATAAACATGCTGATTAATTAAAATTTCACTCACTGTGCCTTGCCTGCAGGCTCTTCATTGTTATTTCCACCAGCAATACAGCTGTTTTGTCATTATCTGATTTCTAGAGATTATTGTATAGAATATTTTATTTATAATTTAAAAAATGGAGTTCCAGAATTGCCATATTTATGGACACTAACAATTATCCATTTGTATATATCTACCAGTTCAGCAGCACACCAAACTTGCATGATTTATCATTTTTCATTCCTAACCCTAAATTCAGATTATACTCAAATTTAATATTAAGAAACACTTAGAGATTTTCTGCTTAAGTAATTTTATTAGAAACTTTTCAATAATGTGAAATACAATACACACATACAGAAAAGTACATAAAGCATAAATAAAGATTACAATGAATACCCATAAAGGGAACTCCCAGTAGGAGAAATTAAATATTGCTACACTGCTAGAAAGCTCTCCAAGCCACTATGTCTCTTCTAGATCTCATTTTCTTCCTTTCCTTCTTGAAGCAACGATTGTCTTGATTTTGCAATAACCATTTTCTTCACAGTTTCCCAAATATGTGCATATCTCTAATAATGTAGTTTAGTTTTGTGTGGTTTTGGAAATTGACATGAGTGGAGTCATACAAAATGTACTGTATGTTCTGGCTTCATTTATTCAGTAGCATCTGTGAAAGACTTTGGAATGGATCCAGGCTTATCTCATTTTATACTCTAAAATGTTCAATTTGTGAATATACCATAGTTAGTTATCCATTCTACTGCCTCTGGGCATTTGGATTGTTTTTAGTTTGGGATAATTAGTAACAAGGATGCTATAGACATTCTTTTACATATAATGTATTCTGGTCCACGTGGACAGATTTAATGGGTTCTATTCCTCGGGTTGAAATTGTAGGATGATAAGATGTGCATATAATTAACTTCATTATTCCAGACCATTTTCCAAAGTGATTAGATCAATTTAAACTCTGACTATTAGCATATGCAACTTATGCTACTCCCATTTTGCCTGGGTTTGGGGGTCTGTAATGATATTTATTATAGTTGTAATTTGCTTTTTCCTATTTATTAATAATTATAAACAATACTTGCATGTTTAGAAACACTTTGGATTTCTTTTTTTGGTAGAATTTCTGCTCAGATATCTGTCCATTTTCTACTGAGTTTTCTTCTTTTGTATCAGAATTTGTCCTAAAATCTGTATACTACTACTTTATTTATTAAGGAGATCATTAAATGGATAAAGGTTCTTATTTCAGTGTAGTCAGTCTTACAAATTCATTTTCTTAAATATGCTTTCTTGTGACTCATTAAAGAAATCTTTTCCTAATTCCAACTTCTGAAGAGAGTCTCCAAAGTAACTTCTGAAAATTATAATTTTTTAAAAATCTAAGTCTGTAACCCATCTGGAGCTGATTTTTTTAATGATTTGAAGTAAGGGTATGTGTTAGTCAAAATTTCATTACTATGACCAAAATACCTGACAAGAACAACTTAGAGGAATCAAAGTTTATTTTGGGTTCATAGTTTCAGAAGTTCAGTCAACGGTTGGCCAACTCCATTGTTATAGATCTGAGGTGAGATAGAACACCATGGTGGAAGGACATCGCAGGGGAAAGCTGCTCAGCTCAGGCAATCATGGGTAGAGAGAGAAAGAGCAAAGAGCCAGGGACAAGATACAGTCCAAGTTCCCACACCCAGTGACACTTCCTCCAGCCATGACCCACCTGCCTAGTTATTACCCAGGAGCCCATTCAGATAATTAATTCCTCAAATGTATTAATATACTGATGAGGTTACAGCTCTCATAGTCTAATAACTTCACCCCCCCAAAATTCCCACATTGCCTAATACATGACCTTTTTGGAGTATACCTCATGTCCAAACCATAACGGTACAATTTCTTTATTTTTTTCTTGTTTTTTTAAATGAAAACATTTTTCATATAGGCAATTATATTAGAAAGATCATCTCTTACTCATTGTTTTCTGTATGTTAACCCTTGTTAATTATAATAATGACCATAACGATGATAGCAAATAATGGTGCTCATTTTATATCTTCATTTTAAATACTCAAATATACTCTTTAGAAATGTAGATATCTATTCTGGGCTCTTTCTCTTGTTATATTGGTGTATTGATCCTATGTGTTTGTTTTTTCTACTTGTGTACCAACATTGTCTTAAATACTATAACTTTACATGTGCTTCAGATTTTTTTTTAATTTTTTAAATTTTTATTCATTAAACATGGTCTTACAATTAGGAGGGATTCACTGTCAAACAATCAAGGATAAAAGTATAAAGACAGAATAAGCCAAGGCTGGTGCCAGTCCATGGTTTACCCCCTTGGATTCCCCATGGTTCCATGTTTCCCCCTACTGAAACCCCAAGTTAATTGGACTTCTGGAAGTCAGAGCTTCCCCTCTGATTAGATTCCCCCATGCTACCTCCTTCCAGTCTCCTTGATGTCCTTCCTATTCCCTTCCCCCTTCCCTGCACCCCTCCCTATGTCCCCCAGGAACCTAAGCACAGTTCCCCATGATCATGTAAAAATTCATACATGTTGAGGTAGTTATTAGGTTAGCCATCTATCATACTGTTTCTGCTTGTATTCTAGCTTCCACAAATGAGAGAAATCATTCAGCCCTTGAGTCTCTGAGTTTGCGATACTTCACTTAGCAAATTTTTTTCCATCTCCATCCATTTGGCTGCAAATGCTATCATATCGTTTTCTCTGATAGCTGAGTAGTATTCCACTGTATATACATATCAAAGTTTTTGAATCCACTCATCAAGTTAGGGGAATCTGGGTTGGTTCCATAATTTAGCTATAGTAAATTGAGCTGCTATAAACATTGATGAAGCCGTATCTCATCTCTACAATAAGCCAATTCTAGCTCTTTGGGGAAAATAGCCAGAAGTGGGATAGCTGAATCATAGGGCGGTTCCAGCCCTAATTTTCTGAGGAGTCTCCACACTGCTTTCCAGAGTGTCTGTATCAGTTTGCAGTCCCACCAGCAATGTAACAGTGTTCCTTTTTTCCCACATCCCCTCCAGCACCTGTCATTGCTCCTATTCTTCATTTTTGCCACTCTGACTGGAGTGAGGTGAAATCTCAGTGAAGTTTTGATTTGCATTTCTCTTATTGCTTGTGATGTACAGCATTTTCTCATATGCTTATGGGCTTTTTGGACTTCCTCCATTGAGAAGCTTCTTTTTAGTTCCATAGCCCATTTATTAATTGGATGATTTGTGATTTTGGTACAGATGTTTTAAGTCATTATAACATAAAAATGTATAGATGGTATTACAGGATAGTATAAAACTTGATATCTCTTCATTTTCATAATTTATAATGGTCAACTTGATGATCAGAATTCCATGAAAGATGTTTAAATGTAGTTAAATGAAGAAGCTATTTTTAAAAGATGATGAAAGATTATTGGTGATCTCCTTGTTTGAGAAGATAATTTATTATACAGAATCAATAGGGGGCTGGAGTGGTGGCTTGGTGGCTTAGCGGTTATGCCACTTTCCTGGCATGTGTGAGGCCGCAGGTTCAAACCCTAGCACCACGTACACCATGAAGTGTCAAAGCAACAAAAGCCACATGAAAAACTAAATAAAATTGATTCTCTCTCTCTCACTGTCACTCTCTTAAAAAAAAAAGAGTAAGTAGGGAAAATAGTAGGTCTTAGACAGGGGTGCACATCATAATAAATTGTGGACACCTTCAAAATTCATGTGTAGTTGGTTTGTCCCAAGGAAGTCCAGTATTTAGTTTAGATGTGTATTTTGATGCATCTCTAAATGTGAGTTCAGTGGTCGTTCATGTTCATAATTACCCCCAAAGAATCAAAAAGTTAAGTTTAAGTTCCAGCTCCAGCACCAATTAGCTTATAACTTTGAATATGATATTTAAACTTGTATTTCTCTCAAAGGTAACATGGGAGTGAATGACATGTACTTTAATGGGTTTTCAAAGACTGACATCATCAATACGTTTATTTTCTCTTATTCCTTTTATGATGATTTCCTTATCTACAAAGTGGAACTAATAATTGTCTTGTACAAAGAGTTGTCAAGAGTATCTAAATAAAGAAAATTACAAGGAAGTGGTTTATGAACTGCGAAATACAATTTAAATATAAGATATTATTAGCTGAAGAACTATTCGTTCACGGATAGGCTAGGGAACAGAGAAAAAACAAATTTACTAAATACAAAGGATGAATAAAAACATTAAGGGATTTAGTGTCAGTTTCTAAGTGACACTGAAATTGGCCTTTTGTGCTCCTTCTGAGGCATCATCTTTTTGTCTGTGTGGCCACCTGTTATATGCTACAAATGAAGGCTGGGAAAAATTTTAAGCCCTAATATCAAGTCAGTCATGCTATGTATCTCCCAAATACATCTCACTTATAGTCTCTGCCCACTTTATCTTCTCCTGGTTTACTTAATTATTATTTGGCAGCCAAAGTGGCTTGGACAGCAAATTAGAATTAGCAAAATGCTAGTCTTAATAGTTAGAAATAATAACTAGGTGCATAATCACATGGATCCTTGAGAAAGTGTCTTCAAACTCATTAATAAATTTGCTTCTATTCCCAAAGCTAATTATTTGAATAAAAAAAGAATTTCTACTTGAAGCAAAAAAAAAAAAAATTGTACTTGGATATCACACGTACTTATCACCCTCAAATTTCTAATGTACATAATCTTTCTCAATCAATTTAAATGTGTTTAACACTGTCCAAGGTGTTATTCATGAGCCAATGACTATATTCAAAGAAAAACCATTCCAGAAGTGATTGAATTCGGAATCAACAAGCTGAAAAGAAAAAAAAAACATGATTCTTGGATGTGATAATTATTTTTCTAGCACTATGAGCACTAGCCAACATTTTGATTACACTTGTGTTTGATTAATATTAGTTCTTTTCTCAGCTAAAATGTTTTTTGTTCCTATTAAATGTTTAAAAATAATTTTGCTTTAAACGCATAAGTTATTTATAACATAGGCAAAGGTAAAATGCAAAATAGATTTCAAATTTTCCTATATGTTATATACCTGAACAAATGAAGATGCTCTAAAATTCCTTCTGTTATGAAGTAGCAGAAATTCTAAGTTACTTTCAAGGCTTGGTCCAGGTACCTCTTATGCCAGTTTTCAACAATCTTCTTTAAATCCTGTTTGCACTAAGTGCCTCCCAAACACAAGGAATACATATTTAGAGCTTCATCCATTATGTGCCATATATGGTACATACATGTTCCCATTGAAGTTAATGTCCATTAAGAATAAGGAGTCTCCTTTATTACCCAGCATCTTACACAGAACCTGGCACCAGCAGAGTTATTCATTAAATATCATTTGAATGGAACCAAACTTACACTATGTTTTGCCAAAATCCATTTCCCCCCTATTGAGATAAACTTATAGTGGATGAGCATATGTGCTAAATAAAGATTTATGAGTTCTTAACTTTAAAGTCTGCTATTTTTCCCTTACCTTTGCTCCAGACAAGAATATTGACTGGATAAGCTGTTGGAAACCCAAAAAAATCTGGCTGGAAAGGGAACATTATGTCCAAACTACAGAAAGCATAAAAAAAGAAGTTTTTGAGGTATAAAGTTGGTGTTAAGATGACTTGGAAGCCAAAGATATTGGAAATATTTTCAAAGCACTGAGCTTGTAATTTCCAGAAAGAATATATATGAATAAGACTCTTAATTGCATAATAGCTTCATTTTCACCTCTTTTTCTTATTTGGCTGACATATTTGAAGACCCTTCAGTAAGACTTAAGTATTTACAGTATTATTGTGGCTATTTAAATCTAAATTATGTTTTCTTTTAGGATATGGTTTTTAAAGTTTTAATACAGTATTTAATTATATTCGGGAACATTTCTCCCTAAAGAAATACTTACATGGGAAGGACACACTTCTTTAAAAAATGTGAGCTTTTTTTTTTTTTTAAATTATCCTGTGTTCTTATCTGGCATCAAATATAGGCAAAATACAGTATTGTGAGATTAATTTGGAAAAAAATAGACTAGTTGTGCAGATGTGCTTAAGCTGAAAGCCATTTATGCAAATTTTTCCATTTATGCAATTTTTCAAATACCCATTGGCTGCTAGTGGGAAGCTTAATATTTCAGAGTTGAAGTTGATATGCTTTGGAGTTACTCAGATGTGGGGTTAAATTCAGCTGCAAATTGCTAACTGAGAATTTGGGGAATGCTATGTAATGTCTTTGAGGTACCACATTCTCATCTGCAAAATAATAACACGATATGTTTTACGGCTTGTTGTGAGCTGCTAAGTAGTTATTAGTATATCCTGTAGGAAATAATTTTTATTAATACTCAATGACAATGAATTTCTTTTTTGTAAGCACCTTTCCTCTACTCTACTCTGAATGAGGTTGTTTTATAACTATTGTTAGTGTTGTTTGTTGTTGTGTTGCTTTAGTAATTTCCAATTGGATTTTTTTAAAGAAAAGAGAGAGCACAAGCTTCCTACTTCATGCTAACTGCTAATTTTTTTTCTACCCTTTCAATCTCACCACACTCTCTTGGCCTCTGTGAGCCTATGCTTAGTAAAGTCCTTACTGAATTTGAATTTTACCTTCTTAGTTAGTTTGACCAATTTGCTTTTCTCTCCTTAATTTAGCCCGTATACATTTCTGAATATCTTGTTTGATTTCCAATTCCAAAATGTTCTTCATGGTCTTTAAATGTATCATCTACTTGGAATATCAGGTGTGTTCTTTTAGGCAGCACCTCCATACCCCTGCTCCTCCCAACCTACCTCAGTTCCAACCAAATGTGCTCCACTTTGGTCACATCTGTCCTTGCATATGGCATAGGTTCCTCTCTTCCTTTGCTATACCGTGTCTCTCTTTATTTTTCAGGATCCTCCTATAGGGTTTGTCGTAGGTAGAACATGTTGCCCACACACAGACCCTGACCAGATCTCCCCTTTTCTGTTAACTCATTCATGTATTTACTTAAATAGGATCACAAATATTTGGAACTACTATCTATCTGTGGTAGACATTAATTAATCTAATTTCCTCATTTTTCAAATGATGGCCTAGAGACATGGATACATACCCTGGCACTGCCTGTGTTTTCTTTCTAATCCTAAGCATTCCTCAAGAGCAAAGATTATATTTATGCATAGTCTCATTCCTCATGCATCTACAAAACCCAACTATGCTCTGTAGCTGAGAAAATAATTAACACTCTAGAAGAGTTTTGTATAATTTTAGAGGCTGTGTATCAAAACACTGTGGTCGTAATATATGATGCTGGGAGTGCTTAAAATCAGTAGCAGAGGTGACCTAGACCCTTTACCTGTGCCATTTTTCTGTGGTTGTCCCCTGCCATCTGTTAGGCCTTTTGATAAACTCAAGGCCCATAAAGACCAGTGAGATATATATATATATCAAAGAGATGGTGGACTTTGGGGCTTGGCAGATCTGGATTTCAATCTACCAACTTTATAAGCTTGACTAACTCACTGAACCTCTCTCTGGGCCTTCATGAGGACAATACCATGAACTGGACATGAGAATTAGATATAAATTTTGATAAGTAACTACTACACATGTGTTCCATAATTGCCAGCTATTATTAAAGTTTCTTGGATATCACTGTAGGATACATGTGCAGGACAGATACAGGAGTTTCCAAAATCACCTTTAAAAAGAAGATAAGCAATAAAACAGAACTCTGATGGAATGGGGGAAAAACTACCTGATATTGATGTTGATAGTTTTTATTTATTTATTTATTTATTTATTTATTTATTTTAAAGAGAGGATAGTGAGATAGACAGAGACAGAGAGAGAGAGAGAGAGAATCAATTTTTATTGAGTTTTTCACATGGCTTTTACTGCTCTGACACTTAGTTGTGTATGTGGGTGCTGGGGTTTGAACCTGTATACATATGCATGCCGGGCAAGCACTATAACCGCCGAGCCCTGATGCTGATAGTTTTTAAAGGACACAAAATATTAAAGCTCAAGATGAAAAAATAAAACAATAAAGTGTGGGGTAGGGAGGCTGAAGATGATGTTATATCCAGATAACTAGTAAAACTGTTTTCAAAAAGAAGTCACACATTTTCTTTCCCCTCTTTTCCTTCTTTCCTTCCTTTCTTTCTGTCATATAGGGAAAACACAGTACTCATTTTTTTTACTCTAGTAGTTCTGAATATATGGAACATAGACAAAAGTAAATAAATTATATGGTCAGTTGCTCACTGGTGGAACAATATAGACATTTGTGCCTCATAGGTCTAGATTTAAATCACATCACCCCATTCTTGAATACCATGAGACAATGTAGAAATGAAAGCATCTTGAAGAAATTCTTGAATCAGAAACGTATTTTATTGCAATATTCCCAAGAGATACTTTTAAACAAATGCTCCCCCTCTACATGCCTTGGGAGTATACAATGCAAATGCCAAGTCTGCTACTGATGCAAATCTGTGGATCTATGGCTGTCTCCAGGGGATATTTAGTGGATACCTAGTGAATGCCTATGAGGCATTAATACAGCTGCTTTCACTAGAAAAAGCTGAAGCATTGCAAAGAATTCTCTCATTAATGGCAAACAGTAATCATCTGAATAATTTTGTTCCAACCAAGTTTAGACTGTTTAGAAATGAGAGAGGACATCTGATAGGCTGCAACTGGCACAAGCCTTAGAACCAAGCACACACAATTAAATCCCCTCTTTGTCCTTCATGAACTCAGTGATTTGGAATTCCAGTTGATTTTTTCTGAGCTTCTATTTCCTAACCGGTGAAATGAGGATCAGAAAGGTGATTTTGTAGGCATTTTGTGAGGATTAAGTGAGATAGCACATACGAAATGTCATGCTCATTATAGGTACCCAAAAGTTACTTCTCTTGGGACTTCTGTACCCTTTTCACTTTTCCAAGTCATTATGAAAATGAAATTAGATTTGGATGATAATTCAAAAGACTCATGTCAGTTTGCCTCCTACAAACTTATGTTAAATTGTTAGAGGCAACCCTTTCATAAATCTCTCCCAACAAATTGAGAGAATTTATTTACAAATGATATATCTAATAAGAAACTAGTATCCAGAAAATCTTAAAACACAACAAAACTCTTACAACTCAAAAATAGCAAGAGAAATAACCCAATTGAAAAATGAGCAAGGGATTTGAATAAACATTTCTCTAAAGAAAATATGTAAATGTCCATTAAACATGCTCAATCACACAGTCATGAGGGAGATATAAATCAAAATCACAATGGGATACTACTTCATAGGATGAGCTTAAACAAAATGACAGACATTAGTGGAGAGTTGGAACTTTCGTACATTGCTGACGGGAATGTAAAATGTGCAGCTGATTTAGGAAACCATTTGGTAGTTCCTTAAAAATCTAAACGTAGAGTTAGCAGGATAGCATGGCAATTCCGTTGTTAGTACACATCCAAGGGAAAGAAAAACAATATATACATGAATGTTCATGCAGCATAATAGCCAAAAAAAAAAAAACAGAAACAGCCTAATGTGATTTGACATAGGAATGGATAAACAAAATACGGTGTGTCCGTACATAGAAATATTATTTATAAGAAAAAGTGAAACATTGATTTGGATGAAACTTGAAAACATGTGGTCTGAATGAGACAAGTCCCAAAAGTTCACATATTATTCCATTTATAGGACATGTCCAGAATAGGTAAGTTAGTAGAGACAGAATATAGATTTTGGTTGCCTGGGAAAGAGAAAGAATTAGGAAGGAATAAGAAGTGACTGCTCATGGGCATGGAGGTTCTTTTGGTTTTGTTTTGTTTTTTTCCTGTTCTTGTAAATAGACTATTTCTTCATTTTTTTCTTTTTTAATTCTTTTTTTAAAGAAAGAGAGGAACAGTGAGAAAGAGAGAAAGAATCAATTTTATTTAGTTTTCATTTGGCTTTTGTTGCTCCAACACTTCTTTGTGTATGTGGTGCTGGGGTACAAACCTGTGTCCTTGTGCATGCCAGGCAAGCATCGTAACTGCTGAGCCATGGCTCCCAGCCTCCTCTTTTTAAAATTTTAAAATAAAATTTTTTGGTACTGGAGAGTGAACCCTGGGGCACTGCTTAACTACTGAGTTACATGCCCAGCCCTTTTTATTTTTTATTTTAAGAAGGTCTCACCAAGTTGCTTAGGGCCTCATTAATTTGTGGAGGCTGGCTTTGAACTTGCAATCCTCCTGCCTCAGCCTCCCCAGATTCTGGGATTACTGGTGTGTTCCACTATTCAGTTGATAGGCTTCATTCTGTAAAACAGGGTTAGGTTCACAGAGAAGTGGAACTTATGTATGGCGATGTACCACATACCCCTTGCCACACCATCATGATCTCATACTGAAGTGGTATATTTGTTATAGTGTTGAACCTTCATTGAAATGTCCTTGTCACCCAAAATGCATGGTTTACATCAGGATTCACTCTTAGTGTTGTATTTTCTATGGGTTTGGAAGAACATATAATGACATGTATCCACCTTTATAGAGCCATACACAGTAGTTTTATTGCCCTAAAAATCCTCTTTACTCTGACTATTCATCCCTCATTCTCCTTATTTCTCTAAAACGCAATGTTTTTAGAGTTTAATTTTGCTTTCTCCAGAATGTCATGTAGTTGGAACCATACACTGGGTTTTATAGATTGCCTTGTTTTATTTAGTGAAATGCATTGAAGATTTCTCCGTGTCTTTCTATGGCTTGACAGCTCATTGCTCTATAGCACTGAATCATATGCCACTGTCTGGATGTACCTCTGTTTACCCCTTCACCTTCTGAAGGTCACCGTGGCTGCTTCCCGGATTTTGCAATTAGGAGAAAAGGTGCTATCAATAACCACAGGCAGTTTTTCTTATAGACATAGTTTTCAGTCTATATGGATAAATAGCAAGAGCTGGTGGCTTGGATAATGCGGTATGAGCATGTTTAGATTTGTAAGAACTTCCAGACTGTCTTCCAAAGTAACTGTAGCCGTTTTTGATTCTCACCAGCAATTAGTGAGAGTTCTTGTTATGTTTTATCCTGACCAGCATTCCATGTTGGTTGTCTTTGGCATTTTAACCAGTCTAGTAGGTATGTAGTGGCATCTTCTTATTTTAATTTGCAGTTCCCTAATGACTTTTTGATGAGGTATCTGTTCAGGACTTGCTCCTTTTTTAGTCGAGTGAGTTATATTCTCATCATTGGTTTTGTTGTTGTTTGCTTGAGAGTGAGAGAGAGTTAATTTTTCTTTTTCTTTGTGAATTTGTGTATGCAGGGCTAGAAATTCAACCTGGTCCTCATACTTGTCAGCCAAATGTTCTACCACTCCAGCCCCGTATTGTTGGGTTTAAAAAAAAAAAATATATATATATATGTATATATATATGTATGTATATAGTTTTTAGAAAGAGAGAGAGAGAGAGAGAATTAGTTTTATTTAATTTTTCATCTGACCTTTATTTCATCTGACACTTAGTTGTGTATGTGGTGCTGGAGTTTGAACCTGGGTCCTCGCACATGCCAGGGAAATGCTCCAACACTAATCATTGTATTTTAATAGTAGTTTGATTAGGTAAAATCTCTTATTAGATAAAACTTTTGAAAATATTTTCCCCAGAGCTATGGCTTATCTTTTCATTCTGTTGTCTCTGTCTTTCCCAAAGCAGAAGCCTTTTCATCTTAATGAAAGCCAAGTGATCAATTATTTATTTCATGGATCATGCTTTTGTTGAAGTATCTAAAAATTCATCACCATATCCAAGATCTCCTAAATTTTCTTGTATTTATCTTCGAGAAATTTTATACTTTAGTGTTTTGTAGTTAGGTCTATAGTTCACTTTAAGTTAATATTTATGAAGGTTGTAAAGATGTATCTTTAGAATTTCATTTCTTGCTTGTGAGTATCCCAGCTGTTGTACCACCATTTGTTGAAAATACTCTTTTTGCTTCTTTTGTTTCTTTGTCAAAGAGCAGTTGACTATGACTATGTCTGTGTTGGCTATATCTAGACTTTACTCTGTTTATCTGCTTTTCTATTCTTTGGCCAATATCACATTATCTTGGCTACTTTAGATTTATAGTAAGTTTTGAAGTAGGGTAGTGTCAGTCCTCTGACATTATTCTTCTCCTATAATAATATTTTGTCTATTCTGGGGCTTTTGCCTCAACATATGGACTCAATTTTTTAACATCTACAAAATAACTTGTGTGATTTTTGGTTGGAAAAGTATCAAATCTATAAATCAAACTGGAAAAAACTGACATTTTTACAATATTATGTCTGCCTATCCAGGAATGTATTATTACAATATAGCTATGTTATGAAAGCTAGATGTTATAATTGCAATATATATACATATACAGCTGTTTTCATGTAAATAGTAAATTTTGCAACATGCACTAATGCAAGACCACCTTCAATAGCATTCTACTGCTTCACAGGTAGTGTGAATACCTATAATAAAATAATATTAATCCTACCTCGTATCACTTTTTGTTTGAACATATAGTTTGAACATACAGTTATGCATTGCTTAACAAAGGGATATATTCTGAGAACTGGCCATTACACTATTTGTTGTGTGAACATCACAGAGTACTTACACTAACATGAGTTGTATGAAGCTGTTGCTAGTATAATAGCATTTTATCTATCAGTAATCTGGATTTTCTTGCAAATAAGGGGTATACTATAAAACAATGATACAAAAATGTAGTATAATAAGTACATAAATCAGTAACATTGTCATTTGTTATTATCATCAAGCATCTGTACTGTACATAATGTAAGTGCTGTACTTTCCTAGGGCTGGCAGCATGGCCCTTTTGTTCACACCTGAGTCCTGACAAACATGGGAGTAACGCATCATGGTGGGATTTTACAATGGCTGCAACACCACTAGAACCACAAATGCATCACCTCCATTAGAATCGTGTGGTACACCATTGTGTATATGACCAGTCATTGACCAAAACCTTATGCAGCACATGACAGCGTAACTGGTTAGATTGCTGCAATTAATATTTTGAACTGATAATTATCAGTTAGAACACTAAAGCATAAGAAAAATAAAAGATTTTATTTTGCCTTTACTTATTTCTTCTTTGAAGCTGTTTCTTCATGCAGATCTAAGTTTCTGATTTATGTCACTTTCCTGTCCTCAAAAGAATTTCTTTTAATGTTTCTTACAAGGTAGGACAACTGGCAAAGAAATTCCCTCACTGTCTGAGAAAGTGTTTATTTCTACTTTACTTTTTCAGGATAATTTTAGAAGGTGCAGAATTCTAGCTTTTTCTTTTTCTCCCAACATTTTATTTTATTTTATTTTATTTTATTTTATTTTATTTTTCAGGGCTGAGGACTGAACACTGGGCCTTGCGCATGCTAGACAAGCGCTCTGCCACCTAGCTAAATCCCCAACCCTTCTCCCAACATTTTAAATATTTTTTTTCACTCCCTTTCTCACTTTTATGACTTCTGGGAATAAGTCAAATGTAATTCTTACCCTTGTTCCTTTATAGGTACAGTGTTTCCTTCTTGCTGGCTTCTTTTAGGACTTCTGTTCTTTGATTTTTGTTAGTTGGAAAATTATATGCATAGGTATAGATTTTTGTTTGCTTGTTTGTTTGTATTAGATTTATCCTGCTTGGAGTTCTCTGAGTTTTCTGAATCTGTGGTGTGGTAACTCACATTAATTTGGGAACGTTCTCCATGATGAATTAACAATTTTATTTCTTCCTGTCTTTCTGGTCCTTCTGGCTTCTCCATTCTGCCTATGTCATGTCTTTCGTAGTTGTTCCATAGTTCTTATATATTCTGTTCTGATTTTTTTCCAGTCCTTTTCGCTGTTTTCTGTTTTGGATATTTCTGTTGACATATTCCCAGCTCAGAAATTCTTTGCTCAGCTATGTCCATTCTACTAATGAGATTATCAAAGGCCTTCTTCATTTCTGGTAGTATTTCATCTCTAAAATTTCTCTCACTTCTTTCTTAGAATTTCCATTTCTCTGTTTGCGTTTCCCATCTGTTCTTGAACACTGCTTGCTTTATCAATTAAAATGCGTAGAATGTTAATCACAGTTGTTTCACGTTCCCTGATAATTCAAATGCCCCTGTCATATCTGAGTCTAGTTTTGAAGGCTTCTGTTTCTTCAGATTGTGCTTTTTTGCCTTATGGTGTAACTTGTGACTTTTTTCTTGATAGCTGCTTATGAAGTAATGGGTAAAGGATTTGTGTGAATGGACTTTTAGTAATGTGGTGGTGAAACCTGGCAGATGGGGAAGCATTCTTTAGTTCTAATTTTTTTTTTTTTTTGAGAAAGAGAGAGAGAATCAACTGTACTTAGTTCTTCATGTGGCTTTTGTTGCTCTGAAACTTTGTTATGTACACGGTGCTGGGGTTCAAACCCTATGCATGCCAGGCAAGCGCCAAAACCGCTGCACCGCTGCTCCAGCCCCTAATCTAAGTTTTGATCACCATCTTTTAGTGAACCTCTGAACTCTGAACTTCCCCAGTGCTTCTCAGCTTTCTTTCCTGTTTAGGTCAGGTAGGATGCTTGCAGGAGGCCAGAGTGGGGTATATCCTTCTCCCAGGTCACTTAACACCTAAAGGTTCTGGTGTAGTTTCTCTTACTGGCAGACCTTGTTAAGAACTCTCTGGCCAATTTAGCTTCTTTCCTCTCCCCTGCCTGAAGCACAGTGGGATTGGTTTTCCTTAGTACTGTGGGAACTCACTTGAGTTCCTGAAGGTAACACTCAAAAGCGTGGGGGCCTGAGTGTGACTGGGTTGCCCTGGAACTTTCAGCTCTCAGACTCGTTCACCAGTTTCTGCACAGCTGTCCTGCTCTAGTGAGATGTGATTCTCTGTATTGCCATCTGCCCAACTGAGGGGGCAGCAGTTTTCCTAATGATCTCTCAAAGATCTAGGAAGAGTTGTTAGGTTTTCAGTTTGTTCCGCTTTTTACTTGTTAGGAACAGAGTGGTAACTTCCAAGCTCCTTACACCAGACTGGAAACTGCAAGTTGGGATTTCTTTTTGGAGTGATGAAAATGGTCCAGAAAAAAATATGCTGAACTGTATACTTTTTAAAAATTAAATTTTATGGTATATCAATTATATCTCAGCAATGGAAAATACTGGTCAGAAATCTGAATAACCCTCACAATTTTTCATTGCAGATGATAAAGCAAACAGAAGCTTAAGCAGTGCTACTTTTGACAAAAAGCAGTCCTATAATACCACATGGTTGTTGTTTTCGTTTTTCAAAACCTATGTTAAAAAACACAGCCTATGGGGCTGGAGCGGTGGCTCAGCAGTAATGGCGCTTGCCTGGTGTGCACAAGGACACAGGTTCAAACCCCATCACCACGTACATAACGAAGTGTTGGAGCAGCAAAAGCCACATGAAAAACTAAATAAAATTGATTCTCACTTTCTCTCTATCATTGTCCCTCTATCTTAAAAAAACAAAACAAAACTCAACAAAACAGAAAAACAGCCTATAATGTAATGCTGGTGGATGGCGGAGCTGTTGTAGCCTGCTCCGTTACTTTGCTTCAGTGTGCTTTCCTGCTTAAATGAAATACTGTTCACCTTTACTCAACAATTTTGACTGCCAGCTCTTTTTGTTCTTTCCTAGACAGGTTTCAAGTTGTGGAAGTAAGGTAGGCAGCAATCCTTGTTATAAAACTGTCTTCACAGATGGCAGCTTCCCACCTATGAGCTTGAATTAGGAGACCGTGCAGGGTTATTCTGCAGCCTCCAAAGAAGCTTAAGAGAAAGTAAATGTGTTCAAAGCCCCAGCCACTCACTAGGAAAATATTCCCCAAAGATGACTAGGGAACTAGAAAGATTAAAGATTTTATAAAGCAAGGGGTTAGAGGAAATAAGAAACCACAAGGAAAGAAAAAAACAGATTTACAGTGATAATCCTTGGGTGAAACAGATTTGTCTCAATTCTGCAACTGTCCCTAAACCACCATCATAGTAATTGCTGTTAGATTTCAATTCCTTTTTAATCTTTCAGAGATTGTTCAGGATTGGAGAAGAAATGGACCTCAGATGGGGTTGTGAGTGAATCCAGTGGTGTAAACAAGGAGAGGCAGAGGTTGTAGAATTTGGGTAGAGATTGATATGTTGGGGAGGTTTTCAGTGTGTGACGATTGAAGACTGTCATATAAAGATTCAGAAACCAAACTGCCTGGATTTGAATCCTGCTTCTGATTTATAGCTGAATAATATTGGGGCAAATTATATAACTCTTATGCCTCAGTTTCCTTATCTATGAAACGAGCTCAAGTACTTAAGTACCACATGTTGTTTGATGGATCACAGATAGAAAGAAAGAAAATGTAAATACTGTGCAATAATTTAAGTCTCATTGAGAAACTACTTTAATTCCAGCAGAATCCTTGATTACTAAGGAAAACAACCCTGGCTGTGACAGAAAAAAACCTAGTTGTGCCCATAATGTCACTGAATTTCAATGTTGGCACAGGGCCAGTCTTAACCTCGGCTTCAGCCTGCCTCTCTTACTGTGTGTGGATAAGAATTTTCATTGTCAAAGTATCTGATTAATTTGGCTATCAAATTTTGAAATTATAATGATAGGTATTTATATTTCCTTGAGGATTTTATGGAATACAAAAAGAGGATGAGACCATTCAGTTAACAATGAAGAAATTAACATGAATAATCAGATTCTATTTTTAAGAATTATCTAATTCAGAATGGGATTATGGATACATATAGTCATCTTTGCCATTTTTGTTTAACTCTTCTACTTGATTCCATTCCTTTCTGCAGTTTTCTGCATTAGGGTATGTTATATCTTCGTAATGTGACTTGTAAAGATAGAAAACAGTTTCTAAAACTATATCATGAATGTGGCTTTGTAACCAGGGACATTGAATAGATCTGGATTTGATTCCCTCTCCACTTATTTTTTAGTCTGTGGCTCGGATCAATATTTCAACTTGAATTTTGGTTTTCTCTTATGTGAAGTGGCAATAATTTCAGTCACTATGTATACCCTATAGTACTTATTCCAACAAAGTTTTAAAATTCTAGCCATTACCAATTTATTCAGAATCCATATAAGCTGTATCATAATTGTGCTCTTCTACTAAACTAGAAAAACATTTGTTTTTGTTCTTGGATTTAAGAAAATGCAATGACTCCATAAATTTACGTTTGATCATTTATTCCTTCTTGCACTTCTTTGCACTGGTGCCGATCTTAGACTCATTGTCATCTTTGAGTAAAACAGAATCTGATTTTCAGTTCATGATTTATGTATAAAGAATCAGCAGCTCACACAACTGAGTAGGAATCCTCAAAATGGCCATCTCAGCAAATGTGCTAATAAAAAAGCACCTACATATGAAGACTGTTCCCAAGTAGCAATTTGTTTCTATGGTACCTAAGCAGAGAAAGACAATTTCTCCTTAGTGCCTGAAAGCAGAAAAATATCAGATAGTTAAGAAACCCAGGTTTAGGTGACAAGGTGATGATATTTTTCAATAAACAGTAAAAGCTGGTAATAATTGTTTTTCTTTATTTGGATAACTAAAGGACATTCTTAGGCTATAATTTAATTTCATATTAACATTCAATGTAAGTTTGATATTTGTGTGACTTACAAGGCTGATGACACAAGTTTTCAAGATCTCAAATGTCACATTTGCTTCATTTAGGAATGAAAATAATTCTTTAAAAGAGAAAACACTTTCTTGGTAAAGAGGAATTTAGGAAGGAGATTCTAAAAAAAACATGAAAAAAACAAGAGGATGAGAATTCAATATGATCATAAAAGGGAGGGAAGGAAGGAAATTTGGTCATCATTCATTGATTCATTTTAGAAATACTTTGAAAAACATATAATTACTTGGCACTGTGCTGTATGTACCTGGGATGATAACATTAGATTGTCCTTGACTTCAAGATTTCATTCAGCCAGGCAGGATGTTTCTGCCACAAGTGGTTGTACCAGAGTAGAAAACATCTCACCAGGGAGGGTAGCTCAGGACATCATGGGAGTGGTCAAGGCACAAGAAAAAAACATGATGCTG
Source organism: Aplodontia rufa (assembly GCA_004027875.1). Lineage (NCBI taxonomy): Eukaryota > Metazoa > Chordata > Mammalia > Rodentia > Aplodontiidae > Aplodontia > Aplodontia rufa. The sequence continues at coordinate 25,281 of PVKS010014633.1, forward strand.
AAGAGAGAAACATTAGAATCTTCAGGAGACGCCAAAACAGTTTTAATAGAGAAAGTGTTTGCCCTTCTAAAATAAAACGCATTTAATACTTTGTATAATACACTGAAGATACGACTTGTTCATCAAAATGTCTTTTCTTTGAATGATATTGAGGCTCAAATATGATCGCAAGATACATGAAATTAAATATATCAACATGACACAACTATTTAGTGTGCTATGTAGTGCATGATTTATAAACTCCACAAGTCACACAGTTTATACAAGTTAACATGGGCTATATGAAGTTGTAAAGTATTTATCCCTGCTAGCTACAGTGAATATCCTTTTAACATTGTCCCTTGATGTCCTCTGCTTTGAAAGATGTATAGTGATAGTTAAAAATGAGTGATTATTTTAGGCACTGCTGTGAAGAAAACACATTGTAAGCTGGAAATGCCTTTTGAATTATACGTTTTTACAAAAAAAAAAACTTGACAAACACTGAAAAGTCTGTAAGGGATGGGAAAGCTCTTCATTATCAATGCAAATGAATATAATTTACCTCTCTGAAGCAATATTAATTTACTTATTAAACTGATTAGTCCAAAATATTTTGGTTCTCAAGTTCCAAAATATTTTTGAAATTAGGGAACTATTTTCCCACTGATTCTTGTGAGAGGTCCAATTCCCTGTGATATTCACAGCTGAAAATCATTTTTGCATTTTTATCTTAAGTGATACTTCATTAGGAGGAGCAAATTAAGTCCTCTCTTTAAACTAAAAAAAAAAAAAAATTAAAAGCAGATTGTTCCTGAACAATTTCACACTCTCTTGGTTCAACATCCTGAATATAGATTTCACATGCTGTGTAACAGACTAAAATGCCAACTGTCATTAAATGACGGTGGCCCAATCTATTGACACTCTAACCTAATCAGGATGGCCCAACGTAGCGAGAGTATCAGTCACTAGGGTTTCTGAAATCAGTCCGTAGTAATACTTCAAAGAAATTTCATTCCAATAAATACAGTCTAAAAGTTGTTAAATTCATAATTCCACAAAAAGCACTTCAAGGATTACTGGGAGATACCAAAACCCATACATTTTGTTTCAAATGTATTTGTGACAAACAAAAGCAGTAAAATGCAAGATAGGAATATCTCTGTCTTTCTTGAATGATTTCAGTCCCATTCCAAGGAGAACAGGCAATGAAAGTTCGTGGCCCGTTGTGCTCACTTTTAAACAGATGTCATCTGGGACCGTATGCTCCAAGCAGTTTCAGATCTTTTCATTATCATCATTATTGATTTTTTTAAATGCGACTGGGCTTGCTTGTTTCAAAGAAGTCTTGGAAACATCTGTGTGCATGGTGGACATGGCTATTGTCTCATAGTCATCATCCCGAGACCGGAAATCACAAAAGTTAAAGAAGAACTGCAAATCTCTCTGGAAGTTTTTATTCAGGAATCCATAAAATACAGGATTGACACAGGTGGAAATCATTGCTGTGAGGTGGCAGAGCAGGAATAACAGATTGTGGTTGCACGTAGCAATGATCTGATGGTTCCAATCAAACACGGTGTTAAAGATGGTGAGAGGCAGCCAGCAGACTGCAAATGCAACTACAATAGACAGCAACATGATGTTGATTCTTTTGGTTTCACTTGACCTGTATTTATTGTCTCTCATCTTGTCCATCATGTTGTTTCTCCTTTTTAAGCGAATGTATATCTGTGAAGGAAAAAAGGAACAAGTTCAAGTAAAACCATTTGTTTAATGAGGACTTCTGTGCAACAAAGCTAAAAAGGGAAATGATAGGGAGGAAGGATTTTCTTACCTTGAAGTAGCATATAAATATAAAGCACAGTGGGCCAAAGTACTGCAGCACCAAGAGGAGAGTCGTGTAAGACAACCGATGAGAGTCCGACGGGAATTGATCAAAGCACACGTACTTGTCTTTGAATGCATCGAGTGTTACATTTTGGAATGGCTCATCAGTCAGGACTTGATAGATCAGGAAGGGCAGAGAAGAAGCCACAGCAAGGACCCAAATGACAGCAATCCCTATGTAAGCGTGTCTGTTATTGGGTCTCCAACCTCGTGGATTGATTATCAGCTGATGGCGTTCCACAGCAATGAGGACCAGCGAGAAAATGGACACGGTGATGGAAACACACTGCACAAAAGGATTCAACTTGCACATCGTCTCACCAAAGACCCAGTGGTCCATTAGTGTGTAGACAAATGTGAAGGGGAGACACATGATGGCAACAAGCAAGTCTGAGAAGGAGAGATTCACAATCAGGATGTTGGTAACATTCCTCATCTCCTTCTGTTTCAAGATGATTATGATCAAGGCCAGGTTTCCAGAGACCCCAAGAATGATCACAGCTCCATAAGCAAGAGCTAAGGTAAATATCACAGCCAAGGGCAGGTGACAATCATCGTTTTCAAAAGCCAAGAATGGAGAATTCACCTCTGAGAAATTATAGTACACTGAATGATTTTCAACCTGGGAAGGTAATGTTGAATTCATTTTTATGGGTTTTGTTGTTACAGACTACACAAGAGGACAGTATGTTTCTTCAAAGCAGGTCAACTGTTCAGCTTATTCTTATGCCTCATATTGGAATCCATTTACCACAATTATTCTGAATTCTTCATTCCCTTGAACTGAACAATCTGTAAAGAGAAAATGACCAAATGCATTACTGATTTGATTGAGGGCAGTCAAAATGAATTCTGATTCATAGAACTCTTTAATGTGAAAACATTGAAATCAGTAAATAAAATGTAATTTTAAAATATATTTTTAAAATAGCAAAGGCCAAGCAGACATTTTGAATTTTTGAAAATCCTGAAATATTTTCAACTGGACTTGCTTATACATTAAATGTCAGTGGGTCTACAAGTTAGTAAGGTGTAGATAAATTTCATGCCTCCAAAAATCTTACACAAACAGTATCAGCACATTCCTAAATAAATTGATTATGCAAATGTGTAACTACTTAATGCACAGATTCAAACAAAAAATAAGGCACAAGCAAAGCAAAATAACATCAAAAATATATTTTTCCCTCATACTATAGAAATGAAAGTATTAGTGTAGAGGTCAAGAGTAGAAATAGCTCAACATATAGTGGACTCGTTTTTATGGCAGAAATTGCTTAGCACAAGTATATTCAAAAGAAGGTGATTAATATAGTGAAACTTTATCATATGAGGGACTGTTGAAAAAATCATATAATGCTTAATTCAGAAAAATAACGGCAGAGGTGTCATCTCATTTTTAATAAATGGCCAGTAGAAAATGGAGAACTGGGCTTAGAATATTGTGTCTAACTATACAATTTAGAAGCAAGACTAAAGGATGAATGCTTTTTTTAAAAACCACATCATTATGAGAAACAAAAGTTATCAAATAAAATAACACATTTGCAAAAGTAGCAGGTACTCCATGCATAAAAGTTTATAACCACTACATGAAAAACCACTTTGAGGAATTCTTGCATTGTGTAGAAGAATCTGGACTCTATAACATTTATTAATATGTCAGAAGATTTCAAAGGATTTCCAAGGTTTTATCCATGTACATATCCCCACAAGATTTATGGGTATCCAGAGCAAGGATCAGGATACTAGTTATAGTCACACTTTTCCTCTTGAGAATTCAAAATGCAGAGAGAATGACTGGGTTAGTGTCAGTTGGAATGTGAGAACAAACCTTAAAGAAGTAGACATTTATTTGTGTTATAAATATATAACACAGACAACAATGTTGTGGAGATTAAAAGCTAATTTTTAAAAAATCTCTGATTTTCCCTAGATTAGCAAGTAAATTTCTGAGATTTCTTAGGTTAACCAAAAGATCTTGTGCCTATGTTGAGAAACGGAATTGCATTTCTTTCTTATGTAAGAACAATGAAGAAAATATTATGTAAATTTACTTCCATTGAAAGACAAATAAGAAACTTAATGAATAAAAATGCTTTTGCCTTTTATATGATGCCTCTAATATACCTTCCCTTTAGTGTTTCTGTTTTTCAGATATGGGTATTTTTGTATTATGAAACTGCAATTTTTTTTTCAGGGCTGAGGACCGAACTCAGGGCCTTGCACATACTAGGGAAGCGCTCTGCCACTGAGCTAAATCCCCAACCCCTTGAAACTGCAATTTGACCTTATAAAACTGAAGAAGGATAAAGATTGCTATCACTAAGTTAAAAAAGAAAACATTAAGGAATGATAATGTAATGATTTTGCATGTGGACATCATTAAAAATACAGCTCTCTCTTCCTCTATGCAACAACTTTTTACTTAAGGGGCAATCACACTTTTCTTCACAAGAATTCCAAAGGCAGAAAGAATGACCACTTAATGTCATTTGGAATGAGAGACCAAGCCTTAAAGAAGCAGGAAATAATTTTAAAGTGTTTTTGAAATCTCTTCCTTCTTAGAATTCAAGATAATTTAGCATCATATTTCATATTCAAGTTACTATAGAGATAGTTAACATTGCTTATCAGTTATGAATTTTCCCTCGTTATTTAAAGTAACACTAGCACAGTACTAAAGTGGGACTTCATTACCTGTGGTTTCTCATGGCTCCCTGTCACCAAGCTCCACCAGTTGGATGAGGATCCTGGTGTGAGAGGCATTAGGCACGGAAAATTGAGTATATTCTTCAACTATACAGTTAAAGACTTCTATGTAAAACCTTCCTTCCACTCTTTGCTCTAATAACCCAAATGTGATCTCTGTTCTAGGAAGGCTAGTCTATTCAGTCTATCAAATGTAACTGTTTCTTCACATATAGCTATGCTATTCCTCTTTGTGGGTATTGTTATTCACCACCAATTCAAATTCTACCCACCCTTCAAGGCCCTGTTCAGTCTCTTGAAGACTTAATTGGCACCCACCCATTCCAAAATCACATTTTTGAGCACAGACATTGTGCATACGTCACAGCACCTTGAGATATCTGATTGAGAATAAAAATATGTTGACAGAGTAGATGCAAGGGCTGGAATAGTAGGTCTTTGTGTAAGTTAATATTATATCAATGACTCAGACTGTCATATTCTTTCTTCATAGTATGCTGCCTTTTTTATTTACATCTTTTTATTATTATTAGAGCTTTATAGTTTTACATAGTACTTGGGTTCATCCTGACAAGCTCATACATTCATAGAAATGGATTTCAGTTCATATCATAGTCTTTTCACATGCAAAATGAATGCCAGTTACAATTGTCACTCTGTTGCATCAAGTACAAAGTAGAGAATGTCATAGTTTGTATAAAAAGGAAGTAGTTTATGAAAGAATATTCATTTTTATGAACATATGTGTAACACTTATTTTGTCAGAATGGATTTAGTAGACAGCATAGTGACCTGTGCATTGCATTTCAAATCTTGTGGACAGAGAAAGATGAGAAAAAATAAATTAATCAAAGGTATAGTATGCTAGATGATAAGTGCAGGGAAGGGAGATTGGGATTGTTGGGAATTATAATTTATTAATGGTTGATGGGAGACCTCTGACTACCTGGGAAAATGGCATGTGAGTTAAGGCCCATGAAAAGCAAGAAGCCACGCAGACATCTTAGGCATTGTATTCCACGTGGAAAGAACAACAGCACTCCCTAACGCTGGTGTGTACCTGTCGTGCTAAACAGCAATCAGAAGAGAAATCAGTAAGGGAAGGACGAGTATGGAACTCATCAGGAAGGCTGAATAGAGGGAGCACAGACACATAGGGTCCTATTCTACTGGAATAGTCTTTGCCTTTTACTCAGAGACGAGGAGCTACTGGGGAGTCTTTGCTAAAACGCATGGAGTTGTAGGACTTTTGTTTTAAAAATTTCCTTCTAGCTAGTGCGTTCAACACATTTAAGAAGGAAAAGAGAAGAGTAGAGGAATTTGTTAGGGGGCTAGTCCTATGGCAGAAGGTTATGCTGATATATTCCAAGGTGTTTGAAGTGGAGAGAAGAAAAAAAATTATACCCACTGACTTACTTCGAAAATTATAGGAATTTGTGCAAACACTTATTATTTCACTCTATGGGCTACAAAGAGACTTCTTACAGATGAGTTCAGGTAAATACACCGAAACTCTATTTCAAAATTATATTTTACAAGGCTGGAGCAGTGGGTCAGCGATTGGAGTGCTTGCTTGGCATCCAAAAGGACCCAGGTTCGAACCCCAGCACCACATACATAACTGTCAGAATAACAAAAGTCAGATGAAAAAATAAAGTTGATTCTCTCTTAAAAAAAAAAATACATGCCCTAAAGGGAATAGCAGTTTTTCTACTAAGTAAAAGCTAACTTAGTTATACGGAAAATGAAAATTTTATTGTTTTAAAGTGTTTACAAGCTTCTTTTGCTAAGTGCAGGGTTAGTAGCCATTCCATTTGGGTAAAATAGTTTGCATTGGAAAAAATGCCTATTTTCAGTTTACCTTAGTATAATTCCAGAAAAAAATAATTTTTAGAAAATAGCAGTACTTAGAGTTTATGCACCTTACGTTTTGCAAAAGTAAACTATATATTTACCATATATATTTATTTACTATTATATATATATAATTTGTAAAATATGCTATTTACTATTATATATATATAATTTGTTAAAATATGCTTACATCAATACAGACATGGCAAAAATTAGCAACCTTTAAATTTTAGTATAGCCATGAAGCACATTTGGAGACAAAACAGAGCCCTACATACACCACCACTTAACAAATTAGGCCCTCATGGAGGGAAATTTCCTTCTCCTTTTCAGTTAACACTCTGGCCTTTCACTGTTTTCTTTTCACACTGCTGTTTCCACCTGAAAATGCAGCTGTCGGGCATAACCTGCTGCAAATGTTTTTCAAATATCTGGGGTTGTCTGTTACCTCAATTGTTTTGGAAAAGAAATGTCAGCCGTGTTACAAACAGCTCCTCAAAGTTACTATTAGTGTATCTCAACCAGTTACATAATTCTGGGTGCCTTCCCTGAGTGGGGAGAGGGCTTGTTCAAAACACAGCTGCCTTAAGACAGTAAGGAAAGACTAACGTTAAGGTAGTATCCACCAAGAGCTCTCAGTCCTTAGTCCTGGGTGGGGAACTGGGCCTGAAAGCTGCCTGCCCTCTCTAGTTTCACAGGAAAACCTGCTCAGGGTCTTGGGGCTGAGAGCTACTGTTTTCAGTTCCAGTGCTGACAGACTGGAACTATGCTTTTGTGGGCAAGGCAAATTATTAGTCACTTAAAAAAAAAAAAAGTGGAACGTAGAAACACACTCCCTCTCCACTCTGTCTTCCCTACCCAAGGTTTTTCTGTGTTCTAGGAGTTACCAAAGAATGAAATGGGAAATGTTCAAAATTTCTGTCTGCATACTTACCGGCCACCCTTTTCATATTGTGTAACTAGGCGAATTGCCTGGATTCCCCCCATTCCTGACCCACTACACACCACACATACACATACACCCCAAATCAAGTCTTTTCTCTTCTTAGCCCTACATACATCCTTAAAACATTCACATCTTTCGTTCCAGCTGGGGATCACTGGGGCACCCACCTTAATCTCCTAACCTAGCGTGCTCGCTCATTACCAGTCTCAAAGAATAAACTAAGGAGTTGCACGATTTAAACTCTGAAATAAAAGGCCAGGGCTCAGGATGTCTACCAGAGCGCAGCGACTGACTGAAGAGCCCACCACAGGGATATCCAGGCTCCATTCCAGTCCTGCCAAGCGGGGCGGGCGAGGGTCCGCCCCAGGGGACAGCGGGACAAGTGCCGAGCCCACCCTGTTCCACGCACCCCAGCGGGCTCCCCAGGGAAGCAGCACGGCCGCCTCCCGCAGCGGATCCCGCCAGCTCCGCTGCCAGGCGAAAGCTGCACGAGGTGCGGGCAAGACCAGCTGTGGCTCCTTCCCGCTCGCTCGGCCTTCTTCAGAGAGCCCTAGGGGAGGAAAAACTTGGCTCCGGGTCCAGAGTCCCCGGGCGCAGGGTGCGCGAACTCGGGTAAAGTGCCCTTTGCCCGGCCAGCGGCGGCCCACACCCGTCGGCAGGAGTCCTGGAGCGTCCGGCAATCCCGAGCACCCTGCCACCTGCCCGCGCTGCGCACCGAAGCGAAAGGCGGACTGCAGGGCGCACCTCGGTCCGGCACAGCCAGTTCCCACCACTCGCATCCTTTCCCTGACTCTCATCCCTCACCCCTGCAGGAGAGATTTCTCCAAAGTCCCTTAATAAGCGTAAACTTGAAACTTACCCTGTTTGATATTCGTCTTTTTCGCCCCTGCTTACTAAAGCGGGAAGGGTGTAATGGAAAGGAGCAGGGAGGGGAGGAAAGATCCTCTGGTATTTCTCCTGCTCAAATCCTAAAGATTGATGAAGATAGGAAGAGACGCCCCGTTAAAGCCGAACTCCGCCTCATCCCAGGTCACGTGACGGCGCCCCGCGAAGACCGCCCGAGGCTCCCCCTGGGCCCCAACACCTTACCTTGGGGGTGTACCTCGCGGGTGCGTTGCCCAGGAATTCCGGAGGGGAAAAAAAACCATAAACCACACGCTGTCAGATACACACACACCGTGCAGAGGGAAGTGAGCCCTCATCCCCACACCGTCCTTGACTCGAGATGGCAAGGCAATTTTACAAGGTTTTTAAAAAGTCAGGGCTACCGTGATTTCTTTTGTTTGCAGGTCAGTGCCATCTTGTGGCCGAAGTGGTACTTGGCCTGGAAGCGGGAGAGTAAGCCCAGCTCAAGAAGGAAAGGAGAGGTTTATTTACTGGAAAAAGAAATGCGAAATTCGCAGCGTCAACGCCACTAATACGTTTTTTGGCTTTCTTTGTGACTCACAAATGTTTCTTACGCTGGTACCCAGAAGTTATTTTCTTCATTTCTAAGTGAGCAAAAAGGAGACCTTTAAAAGGCCAAAGTAGCAAATTTTGAATGAGAATCTGGCTTTGTAACCCTCCTTGCTTTCTACTGAAAAAAACAAACAAACAAACAAACAAACAAACAAACATTAAGTTAGATTTGTTCCCAGCGCTCAGCTGCTTTTCTTAGTTTTGGGACAAGGACACGATGAAGTGAACATTTCCTTTGTGGTCCAAAGAGTCAATATCATTTCCTAGGCGCTTAATCTGCTATAGTGGGGTACCTTAGGAAACAAAGAACATACAAAGAAGACTTAGATGATGCATGGTGTTGGTGATTCTGGGACTACTGACACGGATCTCAGATGTTTTGCATGGGTCTATTCTAGTTTGAAAGTCAAGTTGTATAATAAACACACACATACACACACACACACACACACACACACGATTTACTAATAGAGATGACTGGAACATTTTCCAAATCAAACTATAAAAGTAAAACTCCTTTCCAATAAAGATACAGGCACTGCCTAAAATATGCACTGCCTTCTGTCTTCAAACTAAAAGCAAAATATATTTCAAAACAGATGGAATCACCTGAACTTTACACTGTTTGAAATGTTTTCTTTTTCTGATTGTTAGCCTGAATAAAAATTATTTAATGCTCAATATAAACTCAATTATTTATATACATGGTGATGTACACAAAGTCTGGGGGTTTTCCACCCTAGAAGCTTTATAAAGTATTTTTCACTAGATCCATTTTTTTATAGTTGGAAAAGGATTATGATCAAGAATTAAAATGCTAGGATCGTGTTGTAAATGTCCTCTGTGTATATAATAACAGATGACTCTACACTTAAAGATCCCACTTATGGTTGAACAAAGTAAAAGGACAGACCCTAACTGATATCATTACAGACATAGCATACAAACATACTCACTCAACATACGCCAAGGATAAAAACATAGTTTGGAAATTTCAAATCTTTTAAAGAGCAAGAGCATTCTTATGTATGTTCTTTATGTTTCTATCTTCTGTCAACGCCACTCCCTTAAGTCTTGTGTTCTTGAAGTTTCCCCTTTGCGTTTGATCATTACATTGGTTAATGTACTGCAAGAATTACAAATGAAATGATTTGATTCTCCACTAAAAATTTTACATATTTTTATGGAAAATCCTGTGTTATATCAGCAAATATTTTTTATTTGAGAATATAATTTGGACTCTGGTACTTTACTTTTTGTATTTTCCAAGAATGCTAGTAAAAGCGTGTCAAGAGGGTCTACACTAATATGGTCATTGTATTTTATTATTTTATTAACTCTGTTTTTAGGAAGCATTTCACTAAGGCAAATCTATAAAGTTGCATTTTTGAGATGTTAATATCAAATGCCAATATTAAAAGATCATTGATCTCAAAGAAATTTTCTATATCATATTTAGTGATACCAAGAGAAGTTTTAAAATGCTCATCAACAGCAATGTTCTTGAACACTTAGAAATATCATTTACTGAAGACTTTCCAATGTATAATCTTGCAAAATCAGGAATGGTGTAATTACTAAATATGACATAAGATCTTTTTGTAATGTAATTTTTTAACAGGGAATTGAGCCCAAGGATGCATTACCACTGAGCTTATCCCCAGGCCTCCCCGTTTTTAATATTTTATTTTGAAACAGGATCCCCCTAAGTTTCTGAGGGTCCACTAAGTTGCTGAGACTGGCCTCAAACTTGCAATCCTCCTGCTTCAGCCTACTGAGTCACTGGGATTACGGGCAAGTGCCACCATGCTGAGTGAGATCCTCTTATAAAGTAGGTTTGAATTAAGCAAAGTAATCTGAATTCTTCAGAAGACATATGTTAAATTTCAAGATCATTTACTTTTCTACTCTTTAGAGAACAATCAGTTGGATACTTTCCTATTTGGGTTTCAGACTAGATAAAACTTCACCTTTGCTAGGGAGAGAGAATTTTTTTGAATCCTGTATTTACTTCTGAAATTGCATAACAGCCTGATCTATAAACCATTACTAAGATAATTAAATTAATTATGTATCCTCAATTTCTCTTGGGTAACAATCTTACTCTGTCATTTGAACTGAAAGATAGGATCTATTCATTAAATCTAAGCAAATCTTAGTTTTATGGTCTAAAAAGTGGAAAATTTTTATAGTCTAACTCAGCCTTTAAATTCCAACATCCAATGCTTATTGAGATAAAAGGGTGTTATTCTGGTTGTTGCTGTAGCTTAAACACTGTAATTATTTTGTCTTGTGATGGATTTCTGCTGCAAAGGTTAAAGTTTTTGAAATACTACTAGACTCTGTTACAGGGAAATTATAAATTGCCATTCAGAAGAATCTGGATAGGCTTTAACAGTCCACACGAAAGGTAAAACGGAAAAGAAGAAATTCCATTGGAGTAGAAATTACTGTGAAGCACACAGTCATATTCTGTGAATATGAATCATATTCTATGAATTGATTACGAGTCAAGTTTTTCCATCTTTCTGTGAATTACCTCCTGCATTTCTCTAAGTCTATGATATCAAATAAAATAAAATGATAATATTATTTTATGGAATAATATTGCTGTTATGGGAAAATAAGAAAATACTTTTGGAAAAGCAACAGCATGTCATAAGCTATAAAAGAATCTCAAAGCCAGAGTATTAAGATTTCTTTTTTAAAAGTCCACTTCTTAGAATCAATGACATACAGTTGGTGCATAGCATAGACTAGCTTGGTCAGTACAATCAAGTAATCAACACAATCATTTTATTCAACTGTATTTTTGAGAGAAGCAATTTAGTAAAAATAAATAACAATTAATTTAGTTAAAATTGTGAGTATCCAAGTACCTGGACAGGCAACTCAATTATTTCTCATGTGTAGAAAATGTCCAATATTATTTGTGGATTTGCTCTTGATGTGAAAGGGGAAAGCACTTTGATAAAATCTTCATTTGATTACATAGGTTCATATTTAAGGCATTTTCCAACTCTGTCAGAGTAATATCTAGAAAACTAGTAATGTCTTTAGTTAGTAATTATCCAAAATGTTTTCTTTAGGATTCATATTGTCAGACAGCCTTACAAAAATGCAATGCTTTGTGTAAAAAGGTAACATAATGTGTTTATTACATGGTATAATGAAGAGAAGTTGACCACTGTTAGCATTATTGCTTTTAATAATAATTACTACTCTTCCCTTCACATCTCCTGTCAGAGACAGGGTAAGAATAGCTGGTGAGTAGGACAAGCATGAATCCCCGCTGGACCCCTGTCATCTATGACAGACATGTCTAATTCCTCCTCTTGACCCATACCTTGCCCCACCCTGAAATCTCAGACTTGGTTTAAAGACTCATTCACAACACAGCACTTCAATGAGCCAGTATCAGTAGATCAGACCTGGCAGAATGTGAAGTTGCAAAAGAACAATTTTCACCAAAGATTGGAGAAAGATCCCTTATGTATACCCAAATAATATCATAAACAGATACAGACAGGTCATCATTTTGCTAAGGTAAGTATCCTTATTTAAGGTCTAGCTATTACTTTTCTTTTCCCAGATGCATTTAAATCTTAAATACATTCAAATATCCAAGGATCATGTGATATAATTGGACTCTCCTGAACTTAGATCATTAGCTACCACTCTCCACTAGCATAGCTTGTGGGTGAAAACAACTAACCCAACTGTATAGATCATTGCAACTACAAATTTAAAACCTTAGTAATTCCTGGAACTGAATCACTCCCAATTTCTCTGCTTTTCTAAACCATTCTAAAATTTCACTCATTTCTCCCAGCTGCCTACCTCATACCCTGAGTCTCAATGGAGTCTTCTTTTTTCAGATGAGTAAAGGCCATTATGAATTTATTCACTTTCATCTCCCTAGTTGTAGCAATGGATCTTCCAAACAGCTGTTCCAGCCCCCAGACCTTGAGTCAGCTTAGTCCACTGAGATCTCCCAACCATGGCTTTAAGCACCACAAGACAGAGATAAGCCATCTCCACTGTGCTCTGCAGAGGTGCTGAGCCACTCAAACCAGGGCCATACAAGCTATGAGCTGTCATATTCCACTAAGTTGTTTTTTTTTTTTTTTGAGGTTTGTTAAATAGTGAAAAGGTAACTATTACATCTGTCTATTCAACAATTCATTTTTTTTTTTTTGGCTCAACACTAGAATAAAAACCAAAGCAAAATTTCTCAGCTCTTTCTCATAATAACTACCTTACCCATGTCACATCATCTCCAGCTATCTTCTCTTTCCTGGCTAAATTCTTAAAGAATAAGGTACATTTGCTGTCCTCTCATTTGCTCCTCAAAGATGGCCTACTTGAAACGGTTTCTCCCAGGACACCAAAGACCGAAGCCAATGGACACATTTCAGACTTGATTATGTTTATTCTTTTTTTTTTTTAAGAGAGAGGGACAGTGAGAGAGAGAGACATACAGAGAGGTAGAGAGAGAGAGAGAGAGAGAGAGAGAATAGATTTTTATTGAGTTTTTCACATGGCTTTCATTTCTCTGACACTTAGCTGTGTATGTGGATGCTGGGGTTTGAACCCGTGTATTCGCGCATGCTAGGCAAGCGCCGTAACCACTGAGCCACTGCTCCAGCCTCATATTCTTCATGCTGCCTTGGGCCCTCTTGACCATGCTCTGTTCCTGGAATCACTTCCTTTAACTTTAGGCTTTTTGTTTCCTCCCTGTATATTCCTCATTCTTCTCTCCCAGTATCTAGGATCTCCATCTACTTCTGACGTGTTTTTCAATCTAGAATTATGTTAGAAGAGCCAGAGACAATATTGTTTACTTCTTCATATCAGACTAGGCCCAAAGTCTGCCAACAGCAACTCAAATCCTCACACATCAAATTACTTTAAATAAAATCAAAATAAACATGCCTTCAGTCATGTAAAGCCTACCTACTTCAGATGCCCTGCAACTCATCTCAATATCTGCTAATCACAGATAAAACCATTTATCTCTATATATTGGATGCCAAACCATTAGGGCTGCCTCTTCAAATTCTCTGACCCAGAGGGCCACTACATTGGTGCTCAGTGATGTCATCTGGACATGTAAATTCTCTTTCCATTTTTCCTTCTCCTCCAAGAGTTCCCTGTCCTAGTCCCTTTCTGGATGATATCCTCACCCTGCTGCCTCTAGAACTTCTGTTTCTTGGAGATGCTACTCCTGTCATGCAACACACCTTCTGAGCACCAGCCAAATAAGGTCCTATTTCTTCCCTGTTCAACCCTGAAATCAAACTTACTACAGATGCCAATCTTCATCTTCTCCTTTGTCCAATATTAATGCAAATCACACTGTCTGCCATTGATTATGTTCTTGTATGTCCACAAACTCAAATCTCTATTAGGAGTACAGCTCTCTCTCTCGCTCTCTCTCTCTCTGTTTGCTTGAAATTTGCTTCTTAGCTCACAGATCTGACCTCAGTTAGCATTATTATCCTTCTCCCTCAAGCCATAACCTAAGAATCATCCCAAGATTTCCCTTCTCTCACACTGTCAAATCCAACCCATTATAGATACCCATCATTTTTTAATTTCCTGAATATTATTCACATGTGTTATTTCACTTCCACCAGCCTCTACTTATTTCTCTATTAATGGTCTTGCTCCCTATCTGCGTTCACAGCTATCCAGTTGCATCTCCGAACTAAAATTACACAGCTGCTTTCCTTCCAGATTCTTCAAGCAAAGTGCAGTGTCCTTTGTTACCATTTTCAGTGTCAGTGTCATATACCCCCAACATTCGAGTCACACCAAACCATATGTACCTCTCTGAATGCGACACTCTCCCCTTCCTGTTACTAACCCACCTCTCCCTTGCCTACTTGCCCATCCTCTCTATCTGCCTGCTTATTTCTTATTAATCCTTCAAGCTTCAGTTCAAGTAACTTCTTAACTATAAAGTCCTCCTTCTCATCTCCATCTGCCCATACAGATTAATTTTGCATTCTTCTTTACAATCCTGCAACATTCTAGGCTGACTTCTAATGCAGAACTTAACACATTGTATTGTTATTATTACTTATTTGCACAGATCTATAAATACGTTTTTTCACATCTTTAAACTTAGAGACTGGTATCTGGATACCAAATATGTTTTGTTGAAGACTGAAAAATTAGGAATAGGGCGAGACCAAAAAAATTTTTTTCAACATCACAGGTAAACCCATTTCTTCATCTCAGAAAAAAATCCTTCATTTGGATTATTGGTACTTTAATGTATATACATTTTATACATACCTTGCTTACTACTGTATTCCTGAATGTCATTCTCATTTTTAAAAACATTTTCATATGTTTTGGTTCTGCTTTCTGCAATAGGCATAAGCTTGAATAATGGACCCCTGCTGCCTTTGAAAATGCTTATAATGTGTACTGGAAGAAATATAACATATTTTTCTACCTGCTGGATAGCATATCTTTAGAAGTTGAATTATCTGAGAGAATCATAAGAGTAAGAATACAGTGTGGTGACATGGATTTTGGAAAAGCATGTTATTCAATCACAACTGGGCTTAGGCTTTGGATAGTTCTCTAAACATTTTTTTCAAACACTACCAAAAAAAACCAACACACCAAAATAAATAAATACATCATTCCCTTTTCATTTCCACTTAAATATAGTAAAGCAACTTTTTAGACTTATAACCAGATTTAAGCTATTAACCATGAAAATTAAATAGAAATGAAAAGTTTCTTTTAAAAAAACTATTACAGGATATTATCAACAATACCACTTTTTGAGAGGAGCTTTGATCTGCAAGGAAAGAATTATGTGGCCTATATATGGATTTACATGATAAAATATTGTGATTCAATAGGAATCCATGTTCTCTTCCTTAATATATATATATATGTGTGTGTTTGTGTATGTGTGTGTGTGTGTGTGTATATATATCACAGTTTTTTAAAAAATATATTTAAAGGGTGATCTGTTGATGCTTAAGACACCCACAACTTTTAGAAGAGAATCAAATATAATTGTATAGTAATTCTTAGCTACAGAAAAGAGAATATGCCAGTAATAATGGAAATCTTAACCAATAACCTTTTGTTCCTTCACTTTCTTCTCTTCCTTTTCTTTTCTAATATGGAGGGGCAAACAATACCTATCACTATCAAAATTTTCTGCAGATAAAGAAGTTGTTTTTTCACACATATGTTGAAATGCCTGTATATTAAGAAGATAAAATCATAAACATTCAGAGCTTAAAGGTGGCTTCAGTATATCTAAAAAATACCAACAGATCAATTGCCTTGTCTAAATAATCCTCACTGTTAATTAATTTGAGATAAAACCAAGGTGTAATCAAGGTGTTCTAAATGTGTTAATACAAATATGTATGTTACATAAATATGTATGTACACATATATATCTGTGCACACTTTTAATGTGGAAAATTAATTTTTAAAAAAGAATTGTACACTCTCTGGAAGGTTCACTGCTTTCTATTTAGTGATATTATCATTAGGACATCAAAAGGAGAAGAACATTGCTTAAGGAACACAGTGCTTATCATACGTCTATAAGGTGTTTGTGGTGCCTCCTTAGACCTTCAAATTTGTCACTGAACTGCTTCAAAAAGTAACTCTGTGCTTACAATACTCTGGGTTAACTGCATAGAAAATTAGTTTTTGCTTCATAAAAACGTTTGGATGACTTTCACATTAACAAGTTCTTGATTTTAAGGAACTGAAAAAAAGAATCACATCAATAAGTTTCTAAATATTGATTTACATGACAAACTGTCCCTATTCCAAAGAAATCAATGCAAGAAAGAGCACCATAAAATTTATTAACACACAGGAATGGCCCTTTCCACATCTTTATAGCATTCAGGACTTAATTCACCATGACGGAAAAAGTGAACACAGATATTTACTCTTAATGAATACAACAAAAATTCTTAGAGAGAAAAAAATGCATCTAGTAAAATACTACTTTGTCTGGTTTCTTTCTACAATTACTCCAATAATATATCAGACTCATATGTCTCTTGAGATTACATCAAATCCCATTATCAACTGTCCTCCACAAATGGTAGTGATTATTGAAATGGAGCAATAATGTTTATAATAACAAGACGTATTCCTCAGCAAAATGTCACCCCAGGCACAATTGTGTAATGATTTTTCTTAGGAGTTCCAAGTGTTCTATAATTTTCCTCTTTTACAGATAACCTTTCTTTCATAACTCATAATTGATAACGATTCAGGAAAACTGGGAAATAGCCAATTTAATTTTGTAACATGCATAGAATCCAACTTAATTTCCCAAGTGAACATTTTATAAATAGTGACTAGGAAAATACATAGAGCACAGGGGGACGTTACTATTCCTGTTCCCAGAGATGGTACCTCCTGTTCAAATGCTACTCCATAAAACACAGACACAATTTGTCTTTTTTGTGCTACAAACAGTCATGATGGTCAGTCCTGAATCTCTCTGAGAAAATCTGAAGGCAAAAGTACTTTCTTCTTTATAGATTTTGTTGACTCTTTTAAACTGACAGATTCCTTCAAAACAAAGGATTGTTAATAATTTGTTCACTCCATGGAACTTTGGTTAATACTATATGTTATAACGAATATTTAAAGAAATTCTAACTCCCCTTTTTTAGGATTTTGTGGGTGTGATAGAAGGGAAAATAAATATGTTAAATAGAATCTTCATCTCAATGACAGAGGGCCTTTTGTTTTCAGTACTTTAATAAAAACAGTATTTCAATCTACAGGTTCATATAGCAAAAAAAGTTGGATTTGTAGAAATGAACAAATGATATTTACTTTGGGAGCATAGATTTGTCTTTGAATATAGGTGTGATGGGATTCATCATGAAGCTGTTTTAAAGCCAATTTGTATTTGTGTATTTGTGCTATGACTGCACAAGAGATGGAAGGATGGATATTTATGTGGCAATGTGTAACATGTTACTTGGAGAGAAGTTGGAGTTAAGAAAGTCTAGACCAAGCCCTTGTTTTCTCAACATCATATTTTCTAGCACTTCCTTTTCTCCATTCCCCTACTGCAGAATCCCATAGGCCTGCTCAGTTGCCTCTCGAGTTAAGCTATTGGGAAGAATATGGTGATTCAGAAACAGAGGACAGAAGAATAAAATAGGCACTGTATTTTCTTTAGAAGTTTTTGGGTGACTCTCTGGCTGAAAAAATGACAGTCTATACAGTTTCCATGAGTACTGAATGCTAAAACAGCAGGAAAAAGAGCATAAGAATTGTTGTCTGACCTCAGGGGTAACAGCAATTGCTGACCCAGAAATTAAATTTACAAGTTGTATTGTTCCTAAATGTGGCAGTGCTGTGATTGTCATGGAACAGTTCTCAGTTTTAGAGAATACAATAACTAGTACCCTTTCTCATCACTTGGCTATGTCCAGGTGCATATGGACCTCTCCCTTCTCTCCCTGATATGGACCTCTCCCTCCTCTCCCTGGTGCCTCTCTCTCTCTCTCTCTCACACACACACACACACACACACACACAGCCTGAAGTATCTGCCAACTAATGATTAACTAAAATTAAAGCAAAACTGTGCAACACAGAATAGTCTTGAACATATTAGGGAGAGGAATTATGTTGGGGGAGGAACAGAACAGTTTTTTGCTTGTTGTATGGGGAGTTTGTCTTCTTGTCGTGACAGGTTGTTTTCAAACCAATGACAACTCTTTTTACCCCCTCCACCTTCTTTTTGTTATTGAATGTAGTCTTGAGACGAGTTGGTTCCATTTCAACCTCACTCTCCAGCTCTACGCGTTGCCCACACCTGTAACTTGTGAGAGTGGGGATGATTCCCTTTCATATTCTGCGTGATGCCGCCTGCAGACACGTTTAGTGTCCCCTGCAAGTTCAGTTCCATCTCCTCCACTAGCCTAGTCCTCTTAATCACTTCAAAAAGGTGCAAGAAAGAACGGTATAGTTTCTTTTCTGCTTTAGTTATCTCCAAACAAAGAGAAAAACTGGGCCTTGAAGCTTTTCCTCTGGAAGTCTACGCTCTTAGAGATACGCCCACTCCCACAGTTCACTATGGGGCTGTGGACAGCACCGGAAAAAAAATCCACTTGCCTGCCAAGTTAACTTGATTCTGGAACCAGACCGGGAGGACCAGGGGAGGACATCCTGAAGCCCAGCAGCTGCTCCCTGGGACAGCTGAGAAGGGACTGGGATGCCCCAAGCCCGGCTTTGGGAAAAACTGGAGCGGAGCAGGCGCCCTAGAGCAGGGTCTCTGGGGTCCCCGGAGCAGTCACGTGTTCCCGAGGCGCCTCTAAAATCTTTGCGGTTCCCCGCCCCCTCCTCCCACCGCCACCTCCAGGTCCTGCTCCTGCTGCCGCTGTCACCGTTGCTGCCGCCTGGGGTGCAGAAGAGACCGCGCTCGGTCACGTCCCCGGGAGCTCAGGCACCTGCAGCGGCCCGGACGCCCCGAGGTACGGGCTCCAGACCCCCATCGTCCCCGATGGTGCCAGGCGGGCCTGCACCCGGGGGCCCTTACCAGACCAGACCTGTCGCGGGCCGCCAACCCGCACGGGCCCGGGGTTCCCTTACCCCTGTTCTAGGTCCTGGAGTGTTGCTGGGGCTTCCCAGAGAGTGGGGAGGTGAACCTGTAGGCAGCGAGGCTGGGAAAATGCGGGCTTAGGGTGGCAGAACAGGCAGGTGTCAGGCGTGGAGAGCCGGAGGGATCGGGCTGAATTTTTTCGTGCCAGGCAGGTACCTCCAGTCCCCAACTCACTCGGGGTGGAGCAGGCACGGCGGAACCCGGGAGGGGAATGTCCGGATCGGTGCTGGAGCCTCGTCCGGAGGCTGGAGAGGAGGGATGGACAGCGCGCTCTCCGCCTCTGCGAGACCTGGGTGCAGCCAGGCTGGCGTCGGAGCTGGGGAGCCGCAGCCCAAGGGGTGCCCGGCCAGTTCTGAGCCCCAGCCTAGCTCCCGCGGGACCCGGGGTGCGGCAGGTGGGGCGCCACTTGGGCCGTCCAGCCGCCACGCAGTCCCGCCGCTGGCCCGGAGACCCGGAGCAGCTGCGCGCCTAGTTTTGCGCTCCTATTTGCAAGGTGGCCTCCTATGACAAATGCGAGTAATAAACATAACCACCATCGCCTCGAATTTCAGAAAAGGGAATTCTTAATTCCAAGTTTACAGAACGTTAGTCTACCTTTTATAGGAAAATCGTGTTAAATTGAGTCTGAAAGGATTTTTGCCATAGTCTACGGAAATAGCCTAAGGCTCTTTCAGTGGAATTTTGCAGCCTGAATGCAATGTTAAATTTTGGAATTCTCAAGGGAAGAAAAACTCTGCTGGTAGAATTGAGAAGGGAGGCTGGTGAGTTCCTGCGTGTTTGTCAGCTGAACAGAGCTGTATTTATCTATCCGATTCCAATTTCGCCAAAAAAGCTTTAAGAAGAAGTCATGAGAATATTTGGGAACTTGGAATCTTGCCATTATTCCAAGATCTCAGCAGTACAGGCAGTAGTTGCTATTTTATCATTGCTAGTGGAAGGACTTGCATGTATTTTATTCTTTTGCGTGATTGGCATCTTTTGTGAGAAGAATTATGTGTGTTTTCATAAGGCAGAGAATTATTCTAACAAGGAGTCCTATTTAAATGTACAAATCAATCTCTCAATGTTCATTGATATCTCTGTAGTTCCTGTTATTCTTTTTAAAAACTGTCTGCTTTCTTAAAATACTTATTCAGAAGACCATTTGTCTCGGCATTAGGTATAGGTCAATGTATAAGAACATTACAGTAAAATCTTTCCAAAGACTGCTTTTGCAAAGTTGCCACAGCTTAACCAAGAACTTCTGTATTTTTCACTTCTTTTACTCAGAGAATTAAAGTTCATCATTTCAGCAGGAATTTCTCATGGGGGAAGATAACAACCATATATAAAAAGAAGAACAATGTATAGCAATTAGGGACAACAGCGCTTTCACAGTATTCTCTACCAGATTTCTTCTTGAAATAATGTTTATTTGATTGTGAAACACTCTCCCTTTGGTTATGCTTCATTGTTCCTGTAGCAGTCTGGAGTGAATAACAGTTCACACATGATATTGCTATTATTATACATAAAATATTTATTTTGCATAAAATTGTACGACACTCATCATAGTGTTTCTTGAAAAGGAGAATTATTAAACAAAATTACATTTCCATGTAGGTTTTTTCATTATATTTTTCAAAAGAAAGGAAGCAAATGAGTAAGTTAAAGAAAATAAAGTCTTTATACTTTTATTTGATTTCAAAATAAATAAATAGCTCTTCTACCTTAGATTTTCAACTTTGAAAGACAACTTAAATCTTATTGAACAAAATTTCCCTAATGCTAAAACTATCCCCTGACTACAAGGAGAGGCTAATTAGCATGTTTTCCCCATGCCCAATAGCAATATCTATTATCTAGTTGTGAGAAGATATATTCACTGAGCAAATGAATGTTTTGTGCAGAGACCTACGTCAGGTGTCATGTGTGTGTCTGTGTGGTAGATGGAAGGACTGGGGCTCAAAGGTGAATAAGAGAAAGTTGACTACACAGTGAAACCAAAATGAAATTTAAAGATAGAAGCTAAATGAATGCATGTTAGAAGGGAGAAAAACATAAGAAAGACAATTTACTAATCAACCAATGGGTGCCCAAGTATTCATTATATTCAGCAATAGTGCCCATGTGTCTGCTGTAGTAAAACTGAGTACATCACCAGCATCCTGAAGATGCCATTTATTCATTCATTCATCACCCATTTCGGGACTTCAGTATCTCAGGCAGTCCACAATTGCTCAGTGTGTGACTTTGATTTAATCCCTCATAGAATATTCCTTTCACGATACTTTATATTAGTCATCTTTATGCCATCAAAGAAAAGCAGAGCACCTAGGTTATTAGATGTTCAATACATGCTTATTGAATGAATAAAGGAAGGACAACTCATTTTTTTAAAGAAAGAGGGACAGTGAGAGAGAAAGAGAATCAATTTTATTTAGTTTTTCATGTGACTTTTGTTGCTCTGACACTTCATTGTGTATGTAGTTATGTGGTACTGGGGTTCTAACCCACATCCTCTTTTTTTTTGCCTGCCAGGCAAGCTCTGTAACCACTGAGGCACCACTCCAGCCCAGGAACATCTAATCTTAGTTAGCTATTCATTAATGAAAGGGATCTCCTTTTCATTACCTACTTCCTTAAAATGCTTGAATATGTTAGGGAAGGAAAGTAATGCTATCCTCAATTTTCCCAGTGTTTAATAACTACTGAGAATGGCATTTCCTTCATCTGCTTACTAAAAAAATCAATGGCTTTTACAATTTAATGAATTTAATATTTTGTCTTCCTACATTTAAAATGGGAGGATTTAGTAAAAAAAAAAAACAACAACAACAATTATGCAATCTGAAGTAATTGTTCTTCAATTAAATAAAACGTAAATTTTTTTGCAATTTTAATTTCATGTTGATTGTGTGGTATCATTTATCAATGAAGCTATTCAATATAAAAAGTTTAAGTGCTAACATATCATTATCTTCTTTTTTTCCCACATTTATTAGAAGTATATTGTGATACAGGATACAGATGAGGGGGAAACATTGTCAAAACTGTAGCAATCAATGTGTATAAACTTTGATAACCAGGGGTAATGCTAACACATAGATAAGCTACTATGGGTTTCATCTATTGCAGTTTCCCCCAGAAGAACTCATGTGTTAATTGGGTATCTAGTGTAGG